>PVKA01001797.1:0-137526 GCA_004027165.1 Ctenomys sociabilis
GAAGGAAGGAAGGAAGGAAGGAAGGAAGGAAGGAAGGAAGGAAGGAAGGAAAAGGTAAGGAGAGAGGGAGGAAGAGAGGGAGGGAGGTAAGAAGTAAAAATCAAAAGACACGGGTGAAATTCTTTTATGCGTCTGAACCCCAGCTAGGCTCAGGAGAGAGCACACACCTGTGGCAGTGACAGCTACTTCAGAGGAGCACAGGGCCATCTTTCTTCTCCCTAGAGAAACACACAGGGCAAACTCAAAGAGATGAAAGTGTTTCCTGAAGTCTATAGGTAGCTGCAGCAGAGCTGAGCAATGCTCTCCCCTCCCCAAGAACTTTTCATTCTACTTGACCATTCTATTTTTTTCTTCATTCCTGTTTGTGTTTGTTTGAAATCTGTGCTATTGTATTTATTTGCCTTAAAGAACAACAGATATTTGGGATACAATTTATGTCCCTTGCACAACCTTCTCAACAAAGTTAGGGAAAAAAATCCACTTTTTGTGAGGATCTTTAACAGATCATCCCAAGTGATTTGGCCTCTCACAGCCCAGGTTTCTCCAGCAAGGATCTGATGTAATGTCCACACGTGGCCAGCCATCAGTCCAGAAGCTGTCACCACATAACATGCTAGTGGGCTGGTGAGCTTGTCCTCCCCGCTGAAATTGGAGCCGGGGCTGCTGGTGGACTCCCAGGGCTTCGGACCACAGCTGGTGCCAGCAAAGAGGTCAGGCAACTATGGTTTCCAGCCCTACAATACAAGGACAGAGGAGGCCAACATGCCCAAGCACAGCCCCCTGCTGGGGATAGGCCTGGGGACTGTAGAAGAGAAGCAGAGCAAGGGATTTCTGACAAAGGAAAGAGGAAGGCTTGTTCTAAAGGCAAGTGCAGAAGCCCAGAAGGGAAGACAGGATGCAGGTACACGTCACCACATGAACGGGACAGAAGGGAGAGGTAGGGTGCAGGCCAGCAGGGCCATTAGGGACACAAAGTAAGGCAGAAGAATAAGTGGGGAAGTCCGGTGTGAATGCTGAACATCATGAGAAGCTCTTAGCTAGGCTAGTGATCACAAGTTTAGAGAGAGACCTGTTAGGATGACTGTGTGGCTTTCTCTCAGTCACAGGCAACACAGGACAGTGTAGGAGTCACCAGGTGTGCACTTGAGCCAGCTGGGCCAGGGCAGGTGACTGAGGATGTGTGCAGGAGTGTGACTGTGACTGTGATGACCCTGCTTGGTCATGGAGCGCGGGCCGAGGAGGGAGCCAAGCAAGGGCATGTGGGAGGCGGGAAGCAGACCCCAGTGATGGGTCCAATGGATTGTGGGCCAGGAAAAGGACATGGGTCATTAAAGCTGAAATATTAGAGGAAATGAGCTGCAAACATAGGAGGCAGTTGTTGGAGAGCAGGGTTTGAGGCTGATATTTAGAGAAGAAGCCGTTTGGTAATTGGAGTCTTGAGTTAGCACCATGGGAATGAGGGAGAGAGGAGGAGAGGGAGAAAAAGGAAGAGTCAGATTGGAAGAAAAAAGAAGGGGAAAGAGGAAGGGAGGGAGGGAAAAATAGGGAGGAAGGAAAGAAGGAAGGGAAGGAGGCTGGTAAATAAGCAAAGCATATGGCAGGAAAAAATGTGCTTTTTGAACATGCACGTTCAAGTTTAAAAATTACAAGTTAGTTTTAGCAGAATGCATTTCTAAATATTCATAAATGTCCCCACCTTCGTGGGATACTATAGCAGCTCGACTTCCTGAGTGAATGACTGCCCTGGCCACCGTGAAACCTCTGGCACAGGACACTGAATGCAAAGGCAAGTTGTCACATTCTACAGTGTCTGGAAAGTATCAGGAGCCAGGATGGATGTTCCTGTCTGTGAGCAGTGTTATCAGCCATCCCATAGCTTGGCTAGCACCTCCTAATCGCTGGCCTGCAGGGACACTTGGAAATATCTGTGTAAGCTAATCTTATCAAAAGCTAATCAGACCCCAACCATTTCTTAAGGGCTGAAAGCTCACAGCTGTCCCACTAACACTGAAACTCTAGAGTTCTGTCTTCTCTGTGGCAATCTTGAGATCATTTCTGAGTCCTTAGTTCTTGTGTCTACAGAGCTGGCATAATCTGTTCTATCTCTTGGTTCCAAAGGTTAGCCATAAAATAATGTTCTCCAGTCAGAATTCCAAAACACATTATTTTTCTTCATTTCGAACTATTTGACCTTTTAGTGAGAGAGACAAAAGCATGCTAGTCTCTATGAGTATGTCTGGGAAGAAAAGGGATTTCCTGCAAATATCATCAGAGACTGGCCATCCTAACGTTCTACACACACAAGGAGCCAGTGAGAGGAGCTGAAGATGACAGGACAAGAAAATAAACATAGATAAGGCAGCCCCAGCTCCTGTGTGCAGAGCTGAGCGCTTCGGGGCTTCTCATCTGTGAGTGAGCAGGAGCAAAAGAAATCCCATTATCCACAGAGAAGGACAGCACCCCGTTTTTCCTCATTTGTAGTCCCTCAACCGATGGTGTGTACTGCATTGTTTGATCAATTTCATATTTTTTCATGTGGGCATAAAGAAAAAAAGTAACTCAGGAAACTTTTGTTTTTGTGATAAAAGAAAAATACTAATTTTAAATTCTAAAAACTAGACCCTTCCATCGGGTAAACGTCTTTTGAGAACCCGCGTCCTCCTTTCCAGGGGGCCGTACATCTGCATAACCAGGTTGGTGTAGGAGACATGGCTTTTTAAGTGGATCAGTGTCATGTAAATAGATGGTGCTGTGAAATAAAAATACCAAGAAAAACAATGTTGTTTTATTTAAAGTTATTACACCACATTTAAAATGCAGTTTGTCAAACAACTCATAGGAAGCATTTTATTCCTCTGAGCGGATCTTAAAGCAAATTGAGGCTCTGCGGGATATAAAATTGCTATAATAAAAGAACCTCTGCTAGCTTGCAGCTACAAACAAGTTGTAAATCATTCTAACATACTTTTTTTTTCTGTACTGTGCTTGAGTCCAATGTACTTCTCCTTGATTCTAAGGTCACATTCAAAAGTCATAACAAGTGGGTTGAGCACTGCTGAAGGATCCGGAGCAGGACATGAGGAGACACTGCTCCTGAGGCCGCGCGGAGCCGAGCCCCTTCTGCAGCTCACAGAGCTGACCCTCGTTTTAACTCCGCCCTGTGACCTCCGGTTGCTGTGCACTTGGCACTTGTTTCCCCAAATTTAGACTGGGTTTGCTTAAAGAGAGTGATTATCCAGTAGATTTCAATGACTGTGAGGTAGGGAATGTCCTAGCATGGCTGTGTGGGATAGCAGTGGTGACAGGATGTGTCCCTCAGGGTGGGAAGGAGGAGGCTGGCAGCTGGTGGTGATCATAGGCTCAGCCTTTGTGCCTCCTGCCCTGGTGGTTTCAGGAAACCACAATCCTGGAAAGGACATCTTTTTTTTTTTTTTTTTTTTTTTTTTTTTTTTTCCAGAACAGGGGATTGAACTCAGACCCTTCTCCTTGCCAGACAAACACTTATTCTACTAAGCTATCTCCCCAGCTCCCTGAGCTATCTCCCCAGCCCCAAGGACATCTTTGCTTCTGCTGGAAATCTCAGTCTTCAAAATCAGAATGAAACCACCAACCATCAGAGAACTGTCCCTCATTCTGCTCAGATAATTAAATAACACCATCCTTGCCTTTCCCTGGAGACTATTGCTTAGGAATCCTAAACAATTTATTGTTTAAAATTCTAAAAACAAAAATTTAAGCATACTGCTTTGTAAGTAAATGGATAGGAACATGATTTTTTAAAAAAGACATTGCTGTCTTTATAGCATTTTATCCCTACTGGACAATCTTAAGGAAAATTGAGGTTCTCTGAAATACAGTTTTAAATATTTTATTTCATTTTGATCCCTATGCATTAACTGCACATGCTAATGGGGCGCAGTGTGATAGCACATTCCTACAGTTGCACTGATCCACCTGGTCTCCCTTTGTGGGCCTGCTGTCCCAACCCTTACTAATAATCCCTCATAATTACTATTCTGCATTCAAGTTAATGGCTTTTGGTATTCATGCATGAGAAGGAGCCCACCGTGTGTGTCTTCAGCAGTCTCACTTATTTCACTCAGTGTAGTGTCCTCCAGTTCAATCCACTTTTGTGCAAATAACAATTCTATTCTTTATGACAGAATAATATTTTATTGTACACATATTCCACTCTTTCTTTTCTTATTCATCCCTGGTGGGCACCTAAGCTGATTCCACATAATAGCTATTTTAAATAGTGCTGTGGCCAATTTAGGCATGGAGATACCTCTTCACATGCTGTGTTGGAGGGAAATGTAGACGTAGACATATGATTATAAAAGGGTTTATTGAGTAGGCTTTCAGTGGCCACCTGTAGAATTGGGTGGAAGAATTCAAAATGCTCATCTGCATTCTGGAAAATGAAAGCATCCAACTGCAGGCCCAAAGCTCACTGCAGAGTTTGATATGAGTCTGCATGGGAATGTGAAGGATCTGCATTAGAAGGTGGAAGAGGACCCTAGGACAAATGTCCTCAGGCAGTGGCAGAGACTGGAGCTCTTCCAAAGAAAAGAGAGCAAGCACTTCCTTCCTCCTTCCCCTTGTCTTCCCCCTGGGCCCAGGGTAGCTCTTTCCTCTTCAGCTCGGGGATTGCATGTTAATCAGCCACAGATGTACCCAGCCCTTTCCTAATCTTCTAGGTGGTTCATACTCAAGGCAAGCAGACTTGACTTGAGTTAACAATCAGATATGCTAACTTCTTTTCTTTGGGGTGCATACCTAGGAGTGAGATAGTCTTACAGCAAACCTGTATTTAGTTTATTTTAAGGAACCATCATACTGTTTTCATAATGTATTTACTCATTTAGATTCCCATCAACAGTGAATGAGGATTCTTTTTTTCTCTACATACTCACCAGCATTTGTTTTTTTATAATACCTATTTGATTGGGATGAGATGTTTCATTTTACTTTTGATTTGCGTTTCCATGATGGCTCGTGATCATTGAGAAGTTTTTCGTGACTTAACTTTCATCTTTCAGAAAATCGCTTGTCCCAATTGTTTGCCCATTTTAAATGGTTTACATGAGCTTGGTTTTCAGCTTTTTGAGTCCTTTATGTAGTCTGGATAGTTAAACTTGTCGACTGAGTAGTCCCCATTCTTTAGGTCATCGGTGTTGTTTCCTTCACTGTGCAGAAATGTTTCTATGAGTATCTGAGGTTGCATCGTCGTGGCCGCCCCAATGTCCTGAATCAGTTCAAACATTTACTTTTTCTGGTCATTTTGGCTTTGGGGAACAGCCAAAGGTCACAGGGCCAGATCCCGTGGGCAAGGTGGATGAGGATACACTATACTGTTGTTATAAACCTGTCTTTCCATTGCATGCCTTCCAGTGACAGCTTTTATTGTGTTTTTTACTACACTTTACAAAGATATTCAAAAAAGAAGACTTCCAAAAATGCTTTAGAAAGCGAAAAGAACAATGGGAAAAGCATGACAAAGTGAAGAGGAATATTCTGAGGGTATTAATGGCAATATATCTTTTACTGTCATAAGTTCTTTAAAATTTAAACATTCACTATATATTTTCACCACCTTGTGTGGATATTTTTTAAACTGTATTAATTCTTCCAAACCATGAACATGGGAGGTGTGTGTGTGTGTATGTGTGTGTGTGTGTGTGTGTGTGTGTATGTGTGTTTAATTTCAGCAGTACTTTGTAATTTTCATTGTAGAAGGCTTTCACTTTCCTGGTTAAATTTATTTCAGCATATTTTTTGTAGTTATTATGAATGGGCTTGCTTTCATAATTGCTTTCTCAGCAAAGTTGTTATAGATACATGAAAATGCTTCTGATATTTATGTTAATTTTGTAGCCTATAAAATGGGTTGAATTTTTTATCATCTCTGATAGTCTTTTAATGTAAACTTTAGCTTTTTCTATATAGAAAATCATATAACCCACAGACAAGGATACTTTGACATCCTCAACTATAATTTTTTTCTCTTATCTAATTGCTGTGGCACAGTTGATCCCAGTACTTAGGAGGCTGAAAACAGAAGGATCACTATGAGTCTGATCTGCATAGTGAGACCCTGTAGACCCTGAACTAAATACAAATTAAAAATTCATATAATTGCTATTTCTGCTCAGAATTAAATCTGATTAGAGATACTAAATATGAGAATGTCCTCCCAGAGCACAAGGCTGGGTCAGAGGACCTGAATGTTCTTTTTATCTCATGTCCCAGAATTCTGTCCCAGGGGATTATTGTCAGGAGGAGAGGGAGCTAGTAGACTGCCCATACCATACCTCCGTCCCCATCCCTTGACATCAGAAAGGAGACTATGGGTAGCTGCTGTCCTTGTCACCCAATTGCCCCTCTTAATCTTGGAGGCTGTGGAGGAGAGTACAGCTTTCTGCTTTGTGCTTTCTTGGGACTTGAACATTGTCTTGGCTGCTTTTCTCTTGGTGCTGAGACAAAATATCTGACACAGAGTTAAGGAAGAAAAAGTTCCTTTAGCTCAGTTTGTGAAGGTTTCGTTCCACAATCAACTGGCTTTGAGGGGGAGTGGCGTATGGCAGAGGACAACAGGTCATAGTGGTGGAAGCCTCTTTCCCTCCCTTAGATTGTATGCGGAGCTACCCACCTATGCAGATAAACCAGAACAACAAAGTGTAAAAAATAACAAGTATACCATAAAGCAACAGCAAGAACAAAACAAACAAAAGCATCTCCCTCATTCCAAATGAACCTATGACAGGTGCCTTCCTAGCTCAGAATCCCAGGCCAGAGGACAGGATCTATCAAGGACATTGACAACATGTACGCCATAACAAGTGTACCACATGGGTATAGCAGTCACCCCTTTAATCACAGCATTAGACGGTGAATCAATCACAAACTCCAGAATCCTGCCCCATGACTGCCTAAGGGCTTGGGGAACATTCAGTCACAAACTGTAACAAACATCTTGTTATCTGTTACCTTCAGGCATGAGATTTACATCTGTTCTACTCCAATTGGCTTGAGGGACCTCCAAGGCCCCAGGGTTCTGATCTGGGAAGGCACCTGCCATAGGTTCATTTGGAAGGGGAACGATAGTTTTGGTTGTTGTATTGTTAGGTCTTCCATTTGTCTAACCATTTCCGTTGGCTTTTGGCTTTCTTAAGAAAGCATCAGCCTCACTGTCAGCTTGTTCAGCTGAAAAGAAGGTATCTGTTCAGCCAGCCATAAGTGGCCAGAAGTAGCTGTCATCCTGTGGTTGTCAAGGAGGCTACATTGAAAGCCCCTGCCACCCACTGTGCAGTAGTTGTCAGAACTAGTTGCAGAGAATTTATCCCAGCGTGCCATAAACTGGGTGGCTCAACCATCAATACTCTATTCTGTTCAAGAGGATAGGCAGTTCAAAGTCAAGTACAGATTTGGTGTCTTTTGAAAACCTACTTCCTGGTTTGCAGATTGCATCTCCTTGCTATGTCCTTCCATGGAAGGAAACAAAGCAAGCAAGCTCCCTTGTGGTTTTTCTATAAAACACTAATCCCATTCTCAAGGACTCCACCTTCATGACCAAATCATCTCCCCAGATCCTGCCTCCAACACCATCTTGGAGAAGGTACCAAGGTTCAACGCCTGAATTTCACTTGACAATAACAATTCCTGTTTAAAGAGTTTCCTGGAAGGCAGGAAGTTGTCCCAGTGTACAGGAGTTTCTAATGTCTGTCCCTAATGACACCAGACCAATGGAGAACCACATACCTAGGATGACTTGTGTGAGCACCCCCAGAAAGGCATTTGCTTCATTGAACTTTGAACTGTCACGCCACATGGAAAATACTTAAATCAGCCGATAAATCTTGGATTTGTACTAGCCATGTAACCATTTGCATGTATCTATTAAGGGTTCTGTTACTGTATCACACAGTGTCCTCCTTACCAGAATTTTGGAGACAGCATCTCTTTGGTGTTTTTTGTAGAAATAACAATGATCCTTCCAAGAAACTACTTGTTTGCATCTGAAGGACACAAAAAACCATCTAAGTTTGCCTTCTACATGGCTGCTGGAGAGCCCAAGCTAAATCTGTGAGACTGGATGCCACAGAATGCAGCGTGGCCTTCCTGTCATTTCTGTCCTTGTTGAACTCTACTTATCCCTGGTTCTTGCACACATTTTCTTGTTTGCATTCACAATGTGGATACCTTCGCAGGTAGACTTCATTCTTTCCTGGCTTCCTCACCCGAGATTGGAGGCCCTGACCATTGGAGTTCACAGGGAACAATGTAGGTCTTCTGCAGAGAAGAGGAGAAAGAGTTCAGCTGGCCAGGAGGACCGGCCACAGCACACGTGCTCACTGGGCCTTGCCAGACACATTCAGTTCAGAAGATAAGTTTCCAGACCTTTAATTATCATTTGTATCCCTCAGATCTGAAAGACTGGAGAGTCTCGGGAAAGTCATAACACACATGATTAATTGAGTGTTTTCTTTCTCCCCACTGTGTTGGAGCAAGTGAACATAGCCACATGGAAGATGCCAAGAGGCAGTGGAAACACCGTGCACAGAGCATGGTCAGCTGCATCGCAGCCAACACCACTGTAGGCTCCGCAGCGGCCTGGCGCCTTGACCTTCAGTGTGCCTTTCTGAGATATTTTGCTCTGCTCCATGCTTAGAATATGGGTCTTGACTTGCACTCATCAGCAAAGTCAGTACATCTGCATTCTTGTATTTTTTCACTGTGTGACACTGAGTGTGAGCCTCGTTTCTGAGCACAGGTTATATGGCTCTGCACCAGCTAAGCCATAGGCAGTTGTGAGATCTCCACTAACCAGGAGTGTCTTTCATGGTGAATGTTTCTCAGCTGCATTTCACCAGCACAGAGGGGCCTGTTGCTCCATGTGTCACACAGAGGGCTGGCTGAAGACCAAGTCTCCATCGCACACAGACCTGGAGACAGGCGTGCACATGTGCATGGGCACACACACACACACACTCGCACACACACACACACACACACACCATGCATGTGTATACACACTTTCATGCATACAACCCTCCTGGTTTGATTAGGAAAAAGAAAAATATCCCTGGCTTTCAGTCCAATGCGATAAACGTTAGAGTGGGATGGAAGAATGAAGAATGGGAAAACTAAGAACAAACTTCAGAGTTTTTTTAGGAATGTCATTTTACCCACTTTGCTGATCTCAAGTGAAAATCCCCCATCATGCTTCTTCCTTGTGTCACACATTTCTGGAAACTATCTTATTTTCACCATTGGACGCCTCTTTATAGATGAGATTGTTAGCTTGCAGCAAACCCATATTGTCGGTGTGTCCCTGTAGGGGTGGATCCACCAGAGTCTGAAGGCAAAGCTTTGGCTCCAGAAGTCCTAACAGTCTGCCCAAATCCTCGTCTCCCCCAAACCCTGCCTCCGAACCATCTTGGAGAAGGCACCAAGATTCAACATATGAATTTCGCTCAACAATAAAAATTCCCTGTTTGAAGGGTTTCCTGAAAGGCAGGAAGTTGTCCCAGTGTACAGGAGCTTCTAAAGTCTGCCCCTAATCACACCAGACCACTGGAGAACCACTTTTTGTCACAAAAAGCCAATCAAAGGGATGAGCACTGATGAAAGGTGGAAAAAGAGCTTTCATCCATAGGGCCACACTGGAGAAAGGATAAATGTAAATAGTAGCAAGGTCTTTTCTTGAGAGGTTGACAGGAACTTTAGGGCTTTATAGAAAAGGGGAGCCAAGGCAAAGCTTGGAAATTTGCATAGCTGAGGGGTTTGCACAGTTGGCAGCCTAAGTAATCTTAGTCAGGTCTGTGGTCTGGTTGGTGTTATCTCAGGACTGGTTCTGTGAGGGGTTGGGAAAGCCACTGTTGCTTGACAGAGTGGTTTGATGCCATGGAGAGATAATAAGAACAGCCATAGACACTTATATGGGTGAGTGAGCTGTTCTGTGAATTTCTCCCAGGCTTTAAATAGTGTGGTCTCTCGTCATAAAGGTCTCTGTCAGCAAGACCTGCCTTTCTTGGAACCAAGGTGACTGCAAAAGAGGGTGTATAAAAAGGAAAACGAAGTTGAAGATGTAAGTGGAGTGAGTGAGGGAGAAGGAAGAAGCTGCGGCAGCTCAGCCAGTTCCCTGAGTGCCCAGGTTTCTCAGTCCTGGCGCAGTGGCCACTGCATGCTTTGGAGGCCCTGTGGTCTGTGGTCCATGTGGCTCCTGTTCACAGCCCAGCCCCGTGTTATGCGCACCTCTCCCAGAGAAAAGCAGGGTTTTACATTCCAGATGAGCTGAGAGAGCTCCAAAATGTTAAAGAATGACTGCTGTTAGCTCAGACCTCAACCAGTGAAGTCTTAGAGACAAATGGTCCAGGATCAGATCGACACTGTCTTGCTTCTAACGTGGCACCTGCCTGCCTCCCTTTCCTGACCTCCCCTTTCACTGACTTGTCCTAACAGTACAGTGAGTACATGGCAGTTCACATCTCTGGTGTAGTAACCTTGCTCAGGTCATCTGATGCAGCTTTTCCTCCTCTGCCCACACGTTGGATCTGCCGTGGATTTTCTCAGCTGTGTACCGAAGCCCTGTGTGTACAGCAGGCCAAGTCAGAATCTCTCCTTGATTCCATCCCATTTCCACAGTCATTAGTGCCATCACACCACCAGCAGGTGTGACCACTATGAACAGCAACACGGGATTCCAGAAAAAGCCGGTAGTGAACATGGGCAGGAATGGACATACCGACAGATGCTGGGTTCTGACTGTCCCTCCAAGTGTGCCACACACTGCACTGATGGAGCTATGGTCTATTAAAAATAAATATTAGTATAGGCCACTGTCATCTGTCACTAGCGGTTCCTCATGCTTTTCCATATGCTGTTTTATTTCATTCTCATAAGGACCCATTTTGCAAGAGAGGAAACAAGTGTGGGCTCGGTAAATACTTTGAACAAAGCAGGCAGCCAGAACATACCGCCTTTCCTCGAGCTCATGTGCTAACTACTGCCTACCCCAAAAAATTATTCTTCCATGTTGGTTTTCAGATCATACTATATTTCCATAAAATTTTTAAACTAAATTCAATACATTTATGTAGCAACTTTCAATAAATAATTCCAGGCTTCTCTTATAATGAAATGTCTTATAATGAAATGTCCTGCATCTACTTTCTGTCCTGCTACTTGCTATATCATCTCTTGTGGTTTTTGGCCTTTGACTATTTTGTTGAGTTGTTCTCACCCTGACACCTACCTTTTATTTCTCCTACCCCAAGCAACTACCCTTAAGAACTCTGATTTATCCATCTCTTTAAATTCCTCGTTGGTCTCCTTGCTCCTTGTATTAAATAGCACGCATAGAACTCAGCTGTCCCGAATAATACGCATGCACTTCACCTCTAGCAGTGAAGGCTGCCCAGGGCCTGCCGTCCCTCCTGGCTTTCGAGATGTACTCACAGCTGTTTCAGCTGTGGCTTCTGTCTCTCCAGCAGCAGCTCCCGACCTTCTCCTCCCTACCCACAGGGGTGTCCTCTCCCGAGTGTGCATCCAGCTGCTAACTGGTTCTTACAGTGCACTCTGCCTTCAGACTTCCAGCTGTGAGTCGTGAACTACTCTCTGGAACTTCAGAGCACATCTGCTCCGGGCTCCCAAGAACACTGCAGATGGTCACGTGGCGATCACCCTTGCCTCTGCAGTCTCTCCTCTAAAGAGCCTCAACTTTTCCAGTCATTCTTCAGTAATATAACATTGAGTTTCCAAAATCCTGTAGATTTCTTAATGTGTAATTAATAGTCATTATAATCACACTCAGATGAGTACTAATCCACTCACTAGTGGAGAAAAGATTTAGAAAGTGCAGGCCAAGCCATCTGGCTTTATTCTGTAGGGGAAGTGGTGCCTTGTGGGTAGTGTCGAAGGGAAGGGTTCCGGCTGTACCCTGGCAAAACCACCATTTGTTTGATGTTCTCTGTGCTCTGCATGGTTCTTCTATCTCATACTTTGGGGCCATGCAATAGTGATATTAAGCTGTGTGCTGTTGTGCAGAACTGTCATCCCAGAGGGAAGACCATAAGTTCAAACCCAGTGTGGTCAACTTAGTGAGCCCCTCTCTTGGAATAAAAAAAAAAAACTTAGGATACAGCTTAGTGTGAAGACCCTGAGTTCAATCCCCAGTACTGTGAGAAAAAAAATTAGTAGAATTATCCAAGTTTATATATATATATATATTTGCACAGCAAGGTGCTGGCACAGCATGCAATACTGAAAATCAAACCCAGGTCTTTCAGCTTGCCAGGCAGGTGCTTGGACTTCTGAGCTATCTCCCCAGCCCCTGTAGTACTATATATTAATAAACTATACAGTTGGGTTTTTTCTATATTCTGCAGGAATTTCCCTTCATTCTTGTCAAATTGTAGTGTACTAGATTCTGCCTACTAAATTCATTTTAGATCATAATTCTACCTTCAAGTCACAGCAATAACCTCCTGTCATGAGCATCTTGTTTCCTTTTAAATCTTTGATGAAAACACTGAAGGAGGCATAGTATCCGTTTCCAAAGGCTGCCCATGCCCACTGCTTCTCCTGCTTCTGCAGGGAAGGCTGAAGCAGGCACCCAGCCCATGCCCCTCCCTGAGCCCACAGTGAGCGTCAGGTGCATGTACTTCCAGCTCGGCAGTGGCATCTCCTTCTAGGCCCCCACCTGGCAAGCACTGCAGGGCACACCCGGCTGCTCGCAGGCATCTCCACCTGCCAGTATGCCATTAGCCTTCTGCCTGCTCAGGTGTGACCTGCAGGTCAGGGCTGTCAGCATCCTTCAGTTCATCTTGTCCATGACTACCTTGAGCACCTGCCTTCGGAATACAAAATGTGGGGAGGACATGAGGACCAGAATGACTGTAAATGAATAGACGGTCCTTAGAATCGTGTTGTGGGGAACACTTGGAACTAAGACAAAACACGTGTCCTCATTCCTAGATGGTCTCCTCCTCGACCCCCTGATGAAGGCTATTTGAAGTCATTGCAAGGGACAGCTCTAGCATGACCTCTCTTCTAACTCCCATCCTGTCATGCCTGGCAGGAACCTACTGCCAGCAGAGGGAAGTGGAAGCCATCATGGAGGGTGATGAGGAAGACAGAGGCTGCTGCTGCTGCCAGCCTGGCCACCTGCCGCACCTGCTGTCCTGCAATGCTGCCTTTCGCCTCCGCTGGCTCACCTGGGAGGTCACGCACACACAGTACATCCTGGAGGGCTACAGCATCATCGACAACAATGCTGCCACCATGCTGCAGGTGTTTGACCTGCGTAGGGTCCTCATCCGGTACTACATCAAGGTACCTCTGCGCCCACGCACACTGCCTGAGGGATCATTCTGGGTGGGCAAGGGAAGGTCCTGAAGAGCTCTGCAGGGACCTGGGTGCTGGGATTTCTTCCAGGACCACTGTCCTCCTGAAAAACCCAGCAGGGCCTTGAGTTAGCCTCAGGCATGTGTCCTGCCCTGTGTTCCCAAGACTAGCGCAGCATGTAGCCTGTTTCCACTTCTACCCAAGGCAAGGTGCTGGGAATGAAGGTGATGATAAATTTAATCACCATAGGAAGTTCACAAGCTTCGATGTTAGAGGTAAACTGAGTCACACTGGATGCCCTGCCAGTTGTCCTCTTTAGAACAAGAATAGTTGTTCAAGCTTAGTATAAAAACTCAAATATATAGCTAAGTACTCTGGTGAGGTTTAGCGCTTACAGCTTCTCCTTGTGCATGTGGATTGATCACACCTTTTCTCAGTTGCTTAGAAAATGTGCGGTTCAGAGTGTGGCTTGCTGCAGAGCTGGCTTCCTCTTTTATCCTCTGTCTTTCTGCTCCCATCCTGGGGACTTCTTCTTATCCTCCTGCTTCAGAAAAAATGACAGGGAAGATGAAGACCCAGGACACTGGCCTCCTGGAACTTACCACAGGTTACTCCTGTTGTGTCCTGTTGCCAGAACATTGTCTCATGGCAGGTGGAAGAGGTCTGGAAAGTGTATTTTGAGGATTATATGTTTATGAGGAGAGGGCAACAAGTTGCCACCAGCCCTCCCTGTCATTTTCTTTTTTTTTTTTCCTTTCTTTCTTTTTTTTTTTTTTTGCAGAACTGGGGATTGAACTCAGACCCTTACAGTTGCCAGGGAAGTGTTTATTCCACTGAGCCATCTCTCTGGGCCCCCTCCCTGTCATCTTCTATCAAGTAGAAAACTGGCCCTTGTAAATTTCCTCTGGGTCTCATAAGGCAGGAAGGCAAGGTGGTAGCAGGAGGGCTGGGTCCAGAGGCTGATTGCTGAAGGTAACCTGCAGGCTTGAGAAACAGATGGCCAAGGAGGAGCAGCTAAGTCGGGGCGGCGCCTCACAGGCTCTATGAGTGAGTCTTGGAATTAGTTGTGTCCATGGTACCTGAAGAACATTATCAGCTGCCATGTACAGCCTTCCACTGCTGCTGCCACTGTTTCCGGATCCACGGACTCCTTCTGTTCTGTGTGCACGTGAAGTGCACCTCTCTGAACTGCCCACCATGGGGACTGCTCTGTCCCATGCTGCCATCCAGCCTTGACTCACATGGCAGTGCTCCCTTCCAGCCGCCCTAGGCCTGTGCCTGGCCATCACTCCCCTTCTTCCCCACCTCTCCCCTCCTTCTTCCTCTGGGACCCTCCTGAGAAAGCAGTCACATCTGACCCATGTGTTCCCGAGCTCTTCAGGGCCCCATCTATCCATGCACCCAAGACGATTTCAGTTGGTATGAACAGAGGTTCTAGGCAACATGGATTCTGAGGCCAGGCCATGCGGCCTGGACAGAAGAAAGTCAGGTCCAGGCAAGGTTGTAAGTGGCCAGTGACACACACAGGAGTGAAAGCAGGGTTCAGGACTGAGCTCTGACTGTGACTCTGGAATGCCTCCAAGTGACCTTCCTGAAGCCAGCCATGCGGACAGCTCTGATCCCATACCATGAGGCTAGCAGGTCATGATGGAAGAGAGAAAAGGGCTACTCAGGGCTCTGTGCTTCCCTCTCTCACCCGGACTTGTGGTCTTTTGCTCACCTGCCCCCTGCTAACTCTGACAGTGCTTCCCAACCCTTTTACGGTCTCTAAGATGGAAGGTTAAAATCTGACAAATCCAGAGTGCTGTATAGATAGAAGGGGGCAGAGGGAGGGTCTGGACTTGTGAGGAAACCAAGCCCTTCATTCTCCTAAGAAAGGGAATGAGGACAAGTTCCCACCTGGGAAAGAAGAGGAACTCCACTTCTCTGATCCATGGAAGATCATGGTACGAGGTCCCCCAGCAAGTGAGCTAACTGCAAAGTGCTGTGTCCTACTAAGCAGAGCTGAGCCTGTGGGGCTGGAATGTGCCCAAGAATTTACATATTTTAGTAAGCCTCCTAAATGGTTTGCTCCTCTTCTGGGCTTGGTAAGCACTACAAGCATGTGTGATCCAGTTAATGCCACGTCAGGCCCTGCTTCTGCCTCTTGGCCTGGTCAGTCCTCTTGAACACAATACTTAGGACCCTTTCACCCTTCTACCTCAGAATGTGCCTTCCTCCCCGGTGTGAGCTTATAGGAAATTGCAGGGGCAGATGGCGTAATGGGGTAGCAGCAGCAGCACTGGGGTGAAAAGAAATGAATTCTTTGTATCTTGGTCTGGATTTCTTGGTGAACAAACCTGATGCCTCGTTGTAGCCCAGAACTTCTTCAGGTTTCAAGAGTTTAGTCTCATTCTTTTTATAACTTTCCTACTGGACAAGCACACTGAAATGGAAAGTAATTTTGAAATGATTTCTTTACACAAAAGGATTTTTTAAAAAAATCTCCTAATAAACCGGGTCACTTTCCTCACCCTCTACAAATATATTCAAAAATCTTTCCTTCCTGATGACTGGACAGCTTCCCTGGTGTGTCTTCCATCTGACTGGATTTATTAGTGCTTGAAGCCCTCCTAGGATTAAGACCCCAGCTCTCTGAGTCCTGGCCTGCATCTGGCTGGCATTGTGCCAGCTGCCTTCCTGCTCAGCACCTGCGCTGTGAGGTGTGCAGCCCCACCCTGCTGTGCCCCACTGAGGCCTCCTCCCAGAGTGAGGTATCTGGTGGCTTACACGTCCTGCAGTCAGAATGAAAAGCTAGGACTGGCTGTAGGACACAGATACCAGGGTCTACCCCGGGGGATCCTTTTCCAACACAGGCCAGGATTATGCAGTCTCTCATGGTTACCACCTGACTCGTCAGCTTGGCATACGCTGCATCTACTTCACCCCAGAGAGCCTCAGGGCTCAATAATGATGTCTTAGGAGAGCATTTCTGCCTAGATGAAGCAGAGATGGAGATGAGCCTGATCGGATTTTGTAGTCCACAGTGCTGCGTCCTGGCAGGCCACAAGGAGGGTGTGGTGGCCTCTGGGATTCCAAGTCTCCATAAATCATTCTGACTTCATCCCTCTTAGGGTCAGTTTCCAGCCCTCAGCCAAGAATGAAATAGCAATCTTTGATTTTTTTTAAAAGAAAATTTGCTTGTTATTCTTACCTAGAATAGGGTTAGGACATATTGGGAAAAATTAGACTGAATGTTTGCTAGAACCAGATGTTCAGAGAAGCTGTTTGTTTTTTTTTTTTTTTTTTTTTTCTTCGTAATGAGTAATGATCAGTGGGGAAGCTGAGCCTGTGGCCACAGTGCAGAGCCTGGACGGCATTGTTGTCATCCCCTATCTGCAGGCAGTATGCCCCAAGTCCCAAGAGACTATAGGCAGTCCCAAACCCTATGTACATACATACCTATTTGTGTATCAATTTGTGAATGTATAATAAGATAAGACTGGTAGCTTGTAATGAAATAGAGCCATTATTTGTTTGGTAGAGGGTCTCACTATGCAGCTCAGACTCTTAGTTCTCCTACTATTTTTAGCCTCCCCAGTGCTGGGATTACAGGCGTGTGCCAGCACACCTGGTCTTGGTGGTCGGCTCAACATGTCCGGGATGGAGCCAGTGTGGCATATGGCCCAGGGAGTCAAACCCCAGTCCTTGCACTTGCCTCAGCAGGTGCTTAATCTGCTGAGCTATGCCAGCCCCAAATGGAGCAATTATAACAATATACTAAAATAGAAGTTGTGTGAGTGTGTGTTCTCACCCTGTTGGGTCATTGTCCTATAAATCTTAGTAATCTTGACATGTTGCTGTCTTCTCTTAAGTGGGAAACTTTTACCTTTTTCACTTAGAGGAAGCACTTTATGGCTTCTCTTTGCCATAGGCCAATTGCCAGCATCAGCTCACTCTTTGAGGGCCATGTTTAGGTACAGTAAGGGTCACTTGGCAACAAGCCCCATGGTGCCCACTGTAGTCAATCTGGTGACTGAATTGGCTGTGCAGGGACAGTTGGGGTCGGGGCTGCAGCATGACTCCACTGGACAAGGGGATCCCATTCCGAGAGCAGGGGACCCCAAGATTTTATCAGGCTACTTATGCTGCTGATCGTAGCAGCAACATGCAATTTAAAACTTAGGCATACAGTGTTCATTTCTGGAATTTTCCACTTACTATTTTAGGACTTGCTTGACCTTGGGTAATTCCACCCCCAGAATATAAGATTGGACTGGGAGATCCCTGTACTCTTTTCCTTGTAACTTTGGGCCAAACACTTAAACTGTCCACCTTGTAGGAGCTTTAAGCCATCTAACCAGCAAGTAAACAAGAGAAAACCTTCCAGATTCAGAGTATGTGTTTTGAACACCAGATATGCGCAGCTGTCTCCTGTCCCCTACTGCCACCCTTCTCCCTCACCTTATGCTTCAGCCTCTCCTGTGCTGCTGCTCCTGCTGCTGCTTCTGCTGCTGCTGCTGCTACCCTGCCCACTCCCTGACCCCACACTCAGCCCGCTTTCTGGACAGGTAAGTCACACCTGTTCACCTGTTTGTGCTGTTTCTCTCCTGTGTAACCTGTGCTTAGCCATGCAGAATCCTTCATGTGCATGGTCTCCCTTCAGACCTCAGGACAGCAGTGAGCGGTGGGTCTCTCCAGCACATCTGTCTGTCCCTCCAAGTTTCAACTGCCTTTACATCTGCCTGCAGCCTTCCTGCTCTGCCTCTGTCTCACACTGAAGCGACTTTTCAGGCCAGCACAACCATCCTGGCACCGTGTTACCCAGTGTAGAGAACACCCGGGCTACTGAAGTCCAGTGTTAGTCTCCAGATCCCAATCTCCTGCTTCCTCGCTGTGGGGGTGGTGAGACCATGGAGCCTACTAGAAAGTTGGCCATGCAGAAGGCAGGACAGCTGCCCAGAACCACAGCTAAGCCTGCCCCAAGTCCAAAGCACCCTGAGTTCTGCCAGCAGAGAGGCTGAATCAGGCATCTGGAGTTATTTAGCCACTTGAATGGCTGTCCTTTCACCTGCTTGGCCACCTGGGCACTTGATGCCAGACCCCTGGGTTCCTTGCAGTCTGTGTCCCTGGACATCATTTCTCAGTCAGAGTGAAAGAAGTACAGGAGCGGAAGGCAGGAACCTTCCTAGACTGGGCTTCTGTGCCCACTGCTTTGGGGACTTTGCCCCCCTCCATGTCACTACTTCCTACTTCTTTTTCCTTTTCCTTTTTTAAAATTTATTTGGTACGGGGTCTAGCTGCACAGCTCAGACTCATAGTGATCCTCCTGCTTCAGGCTCTCCAGAACTGAAATTACAGGTGTTCACCACCACACTGGGTTTTGGTGGCTCTAAAGTTGTGCTGGAGGTTCTGGGGTCTGCAGGGCATATGGTACCAGGGATCGAACCCAGGTCCCTGTGCTTGCCAGACAGGCACTTAGCTCAGCTATCTCCCCAGCCCACTACTTCCTATTTCTCACTTGGAAAGAGCGTGTTTGATAACAGAGAAGGACCCCTCAACTGCCTGCTTCTCTCTGCAACCATCATGGCCCTGTATGGCTCTTAACTGCAAGAACCCTGCAGGCATATCCTGGACTTGCCTTAGGGTCAGCAATCCCTCGGGGCACCATTTCCATTGTTCTGTTATCACAAAAATCCAGCAACTGTAGGACAGGACTCCTCAGCAGCATGCCCCGCCTGCTTGTCCTTTGTAAGATTTTAATTTCACTGTCACGGTTTTACTTCTTCACATGAAGTAGGAGCCTTTTTGAGGGATAAATTCATTAAAAAACTGCCAGGTAACTTTCAAGAAAGCTGAGGCTCAGGATAACCGAGCTGGAGGGTGGCATTTTCCCCAGGTGGGGTCTGTAAGCGCCCAGGGCCCTTGTGCTGGGCAGCATCTCCAGCCCTTTCTTATTTTTTGGTTTTGAGATAGACTCATTCTAAACTGCCAGATTGCCCAAGCTGTGCTCAGACTTGCAGTCCTCCTGGTGCTGTGTCCCAGCGTGCTGGGATTACAGGTGTGCACCACCAGTGTAAGTGAGCTGTTTCTGAACACCGCAGGTCTGAGCATCAGGATGAAGAGTACCTGTGCTACTACCAGGGCTCTCCACCAACACCAAGCTCTGTCAGTGGCTTGAATGCTCCAGCCAGGAACTAGGAGAGGGTTGGCCCTTTCCTATCCTCAAAACTGACCGCATCTGGCATCCTTAGGAGTTGGTACAGCCCTGGTAGAAGGTGTTTCTTGCATGTTGCTTGGAAGGCAGAGCTACTGTGACTCAAATCCTGAGGTTCTGTTTGCATTCAGCTCTTCTTTCTCTTTTCTGCAGTCGCCCTTGAGAGAAGACATCTCTTAAGTTGATTTTACGCATCAAACTCAGCAGAAGTGCAAATGACTCCCATCGGGGGCTCATGGCTCATGCTGACCTGACATTGGTTTACTTCCTGATATCAAATGAGTCAAAGAAAGAAAAACCTGCTTGGCTTTGGAACGGCTCTAAGAGCTCTAAATCTCACTTTCTGTCTACAGAGCATAATATACTACATGGTGACGTCCCCCAAACTCCTCTCCTGGGTCAAGAATGAGTCGCTCCTAAAGTCCCTGCAGCCCTTTGCCAAGTGGCATCACATTGAGCGTGACCTCGCAGTGTTCAGCATCAACATCGACGATGACTATGTGCCGTGTCTGCAGGGTGTAACCCGAGCCAGCTACTGCAACGTCTACCTGGAGTGGATCCAGTACTGCGCTGGGAAGAGGCAAGAGGTAGGGGGCAGAAGTGGCAGCTGGAGCAGCGACGCTGGGCACAAGTGTACAAACCAAGGATTGCTGGACTGCCGTCTCCTTTTATGCCCCAGGGTAGGCTATAATGAGATAGGAAAGAGAAGAGGTTAGTATCCAGATTAGTGTTTAACAGGAATAAACACAATTAATGGAATAATTAATATAATCTTTCTCCAAAGGAAGGCTCTGTGAAGGCATGTGTCCCTTAAACTATGCACAGGGCCAGTGCAGGTCTAAGCATCAGGACACTGGACGTCTGGTTCACTTCACATTTTGAGACTCCTGGTGTTGCATGCTTAGGCTGGAAGACTTACTGAGCTACTGAGCCATGCATATGCCAAGTCCGTTTTGCAGTTGGACGGTCCAAGACCCTAAAGTAAGTGCTGCTTCCCTGGGCCAGGTTTGTCCACATACAGAGGATACCTCTGGAGGTTAATCTTATCTTAGAAATGGAGCCAAGAGTAACAGCACTTCCAAAGGGAAGAGAGGAGACACTGAAGAAAGAGTTAGAGGAAGGCACAGGGGAGCCAGATCGCTGTGCCTTCTGGGATACGAAGGGCAGAGCCCTTGTGTTGGCAGAGAAAGGGGGTCTTGAGCAGGAAGCAGCTGCCTCAGCAAGTCATGAAACGAGTAGTGTGAGGAGTCAGCAGAACAGCACAGACCCAGGCTCTGGCAAAGCACATGGCAGAATCCTCAGTCTCCAGACAACCAAGAGGACTGTGGAGAGACCTTTAGCTCAGGTGGGGCCTCTCTGGGTGGTGAAGCCAGGCAGTGTCCACTGACACAGCTGGTTGTCCAGTGGCGACTTGATTCTCCAGTGCTAGTTCATGAAATCATTGTTTTCCTTGCAAAAGACACTTTGACTTGCAATTTCTTCTGTCTCCCCCTTCTTATTTGGCTCTACTCTTTTAATTGTTGATTGTAGATTTATGGGTCAACCCTAAGGGCTCCTGCCCGGACAGAGAAGAGGAAAATCCCCATGTGTGCTGGAATCTCAAGCTTTGCCTTTTTCTGCAGGACAGTGCCAAGAGGGCCATCTTCTGGCTGCAAGCCCTGATGTCTTCATGACCTGAAGAGCCACATTTGAAATCTCAGAGAATTAGTTCATCTTTCCCATTTTAGCTCCTTTTCTCCCAAAGCACTTTTCCCATTTCCTCCCATGTCCAACCACAAGGAAGGCTACTTCCAGAAGCAGAGTTCCCCTCCCAGAGCCATTTCAAAGGGGACTGGAGGACACAGATGACCTCCCCTGCCTCCACACTTGTGCTGCTGTGTTGGGACACAGGGAGTCTAGGCAGAAGTTCAGCTCACACCCTTGCTCTTTCAGCCATCAAAGACCCTGGACAGTGACGAAGACTCTCCTTTGGTGACTCTGTCTTTTGCCCTGTGCATTCTTGGAAGGAGAGCTCTGGGGACTGCAGCGCACAATATGGCCATGAGGTACCTGGGGAAGGGGACTTCTTGGGATCAGATAGCCATCATCTACATTTTGGTAGATATTGTCAATTGTGTTCTTTAAAGCTGAGTGGCTGGGGCCAGGGAGATAGCTCAGTGGTCTAAGCACTTGCCTGGCAAGTGCAAAATCCCAAGTCTGACCCCTGGTACTGGATGCCATGCTGGCCCTGAAATCAGGCATGGTGGTGCATACCTATAATCCCAGCACTGGAGAGGCTGAGACAGGAAGTTGACTATGAGTCCAGACTGTATAGTGAGACCCTGTACCAAATAAAATAAAATAAGTAAATAAGAAAAAAATTAAAGCTGAGTTACTTAGGCTTCTTTTACATTCTGTGCTTCTTTGCACAATAAATCTGGTTGAATTTTCATGAAAACTCTTGATCACTGTGATCCCTAGGTATGGGGCCTTCCATATCATACAAATCTTGGAGGTTCATGGAGAAGGCTCAAGGAAATCACACACATGACATGCTTGGACTGGTACCCAGAAAATTTGATGCTCAGCAAATGTTAGTTCCCTATTTTTCCTTGCAAAGGAAAACCCTCCTTTTTGTGTCCTGGGCTGGACCCTCCTTTGCCTTGTCTCTTTGAGGCTGTTGAAATGTTGATGCTTATTCTCTTTATGTAGAATTCCCTACTCTATGCAAAAACAGCTTACATTGCTTTTCTTAAAGAAAGAAAACAATTTAAGTTGTCTTTTGGCCCCCTTCACTCATCAACTAAGCAGTGTCCTTCAATAAGCAGTGCTGATAGCCCGCTGTCCCCTGGCTGCTCTCTGCTGCTCCTACAGTTCCAGCCCTAGTGCCTTGGTCAGTCCAACTGTCACCTTCACATCACCCAAATCAGATGTCACAGCAGTGTCTTTGAGGCTTAGCACTTTGGACTAGCAGACTGAACTCTGCCTGACCATTGGAATCACCTTGATGGTTGGCCCTCATCCCAAATCTCCTGAGGGGCAGGAGATGCGAGGCCTGATGCCCAGGCCTTCCCTCACACTGAAGCTTTGCGTATAAGGCCATGCACTGCAATGTTTTTGAAGCTCCTGATTGTGAGTTCTATACACAACCAGGAGGCTGAGAACTATGCAGAACTAGGGAGCTTAAAAAAGAAGAGGGCCCCTTTTACCTTCCCCTCCTAGTTTCTCCTCTGCCTGGTCTTTCTGAAAAATTTCTTCACTATGCACATTGTGTTCCTATGCACATTGATGTTTGCCTCCAGAGATCTTTGCTAGCGGCTTGATGACATGCATTACATCTCTTTGCTTGAAGGCTCCAGGTAAGCGGGTCTACGGACATTTGCTGGAATGTGTTTCCACTTCTTTCATGCAGGAGGGGTACTATTGTGATCTCAACTTCCATGTCTGAGGGTGATTTTCTTCTTGGCTGAGAGATGCCAAATTCCTGACCTTTAACGTTTGTAAGCAAGTGCTCTGGGCAGGCACGGATTCTGCTTTTCCTATTTGGCCCAGACCTAGCCTGGACCCAAGCTATCTTTGCGGCCATGTGGGGCCACATGGGATGATGCTGAGTCTCCCAGAACACTCTCTGGCTGGCTTAAGAGGCATTAGGAGATGGCCCCTGGATAAGCCTATTAATCCACAAGGACAGTGCCTGAGAAAGGCCTAGAGTGCTGCACTTGAAACCACAAAGTGAGACTCTAGATATCCATAATACCTGGGGGCATGATTAAGACAATGCAACAAATTCTTTAATCCATGTGATATGTTTTATAAACTTTAGATTTTCATACAAATGGCAAATTTGCAAATATTTTTCAGGTCCTGTCTGATGCTTTCAAATACTTCTTCAGTTTAGCCCTTGTGCATGGTTTTGGGGTTCTCCAACCCTTCTCTTCTTGCTTGGTCTGCATTCTGTCTTCATACTTCATGAAGCACTGTGCTTCACAACTGCTTTTGTAACCTTGTTTTCATGGGCTTTTTTTGTTTCAAGTAGTTTCAGTGTCAATATTGCCTGTTGGCGTAATGGAGGGTGTTCTACCCCTGGGCCCGTCCTCATCCTCACAGTTCCCCCTCTGGTGCAGGCACCACTTTGGGGACCTCCCCTTCCTTTTTAGGACCCTCATAGTCACATGGACTCACATGGGTCACTCACTGACTCAGGGTTCTCAATTTAACCATCTAGGACCCAGGGTGCAAGACCTTCACGCCTGCCTTTCCATACTCTTTCTTTAATCCAAGCTCGAATGGGCAAAAGTCTAATATTTTAGTAGTAAAAATGAAGTTTAGGTTAGGTTTTTACTTGTCTATTGTTATTGTCATGAGCTTTCATGTCTTCCTGTCCTTCATGAGGAAAGGGTACTGAGGGCTTTCAGATTTTGGGGGCATATGTTCAGATGATATTCTCCTACAATATGTTAATATACTGGGTTGTTAAATTAATACATTTTCTTAGGTTGAAACATCTTTGCAATTCTGAGACATGCCCTACTTGATCATGACTTATTATTCTACGCAGTTGTGGACTCAGTGTGCTAATATTATACTTGCTATAATCATATCCACGTTCAGAGAGAGGCTCATAAACTGGATATGTGCATGTGTGCGTGTATATGAATATGTGTGAGCTCTTACGTGAACCCTACCCTTGTATGATTTTTAAATCAGGAGTGTGCCCCAGGTGTGCCCTGTGCAACCCACCAAGTCATTCTCCCATATCCCACGTTAGTGTCTGGGTGACTGAGCACTGGTACCCCACCCCCATGGTGCCCACACAGCACCTGGCATAGATCACAAGCTGCTTCCCTTGACTGATCTGTTGGGGAAATGTTTTGACTTTGCGAAAGTGACAGAGCTTTAATGGACAGTGTCCAAGAAAGAAAAATACATGCAAATGAAACTAGAGAAAATGAGTGAGTAGACAGTCAGCTCAAATGACATGCTGGATGGAAGTGGCAAAAGAGTGAAGCTAGATAAAACGTCTTGAAATGTTGGGGTATTACAGTGATATAATGGCTTTATGAAAATGTACCAGAAAACACCAATAATTTTAACTCAAGGTCTGGGATACGTCTTGTGCGAAGGGCTGCATCTCCCACTGACCGGGCCACATGACTGTAATAGGAAGTTCCCATAGGAAGTCAGCTTCACTGACCTGAAGGCTGAGGTGCCTTGATTTGTCTTCATGTGCAGGAAAGGTGCGAGGTGGGTCCTGACCATGCTCTGCTTGCCGAGCTAACGATCAGGAGACTGCCGCTGCAGTTTGTAGTACAACAGGCTACTGAACTGGCAGAATTTGCTGACTCTTGAGGTAGACAAGGCTCAAGATTTCAAGGCAAATTTGATCTTGAAAAGTGACAGTAAAGCAAGCCATGCTTAAATGTTATATGCCCAGCCCAGACACATTTCTCTATGGGAGGGGGTCACGGGGCTGGCTGGAGCTCACCATATCTATAGCTCCTCACAGCCATACTGGACTTCAGAAGGGAAAAGCATGCTCTTCAGAGACCCAGCTGTCACCTCTGCTTCTCACGCTCAACTTCTGTGGGAGGTGAACTGTCATATTAGATCATCCTGCAGAAGAGACTTAGGTATCTAGGTCCACTTCTTAGACTGGGGTTGGAAACTCAGTAATCAGAAGCTAGAGAAGTAGACAGCAAACAGGATGCAAGGTCCTGACAGATGAGCTTATCAGGAAAAGTGTTGTAGCCTAGGGAAAATGTCTGAGTTTAAAGATAGGAGAAAGGGGGTGAGGCTTGGGGGTGCATCCTGAGTGAGGGACTGGGTTCCATCCCTAGTGCTATGAAGCAAGAAAAGTAGCCTAAAAGAGGAGCAGCTTTATGGGACTGTGCTTTCTAAGGCAGTGGGGAAAACCACAGCCTTCATTCCATGCACCAGATCTCTTGCTTTTCTAAAGTATGCTGATACCTTGGGGCATGCCTGGGTCTCCTCAGAACCGCTGAGAAGGGTGATCAGACTATAGCCCCCTGACCTTGTCACAAACCCATGACAGAGGGCCTCTGAACCTGGGCTCTGGAAGTCTGGAGATTTACCACAAGCTAACAAGTGATGGATTCTCTTGAAACCAGTCCAACTCTGGCCCTCCCCGGCTTAGGAGGCATCTTGTAATAGAGACTAGCAGGGGATCCTCTTGATATGGAGCCTCCAAGTACAGAAATGCTTGGGGATTATGATGTAGGCCTAGTTGGTTTTGTTGTTGTTTGTTTGTTTTTTGTCTCAGCGGCCCTCTCAGTGTGCCCAGGGACAAGGCTAGGGTGGCATGTGGTGGTGCCAGAGATCGAACCCTGGTCCTTGTACTTGCCTAAGCAACTGCTTAGTCTGCTGAGCTATCTTGCTGGCCCCAAAAAATATTTTTAAGAAAAAGATCTTGCCTTTTAACTATTTCTCATTTTTTTCCTCATTGGTTGATTATTATTTCACATTGAATTTATTTGAAGCCATATCACTGACATGTTTTAGCCAACATGACATTCTTGCAATGATTGTATGAAGTTCTGTGGTACAAACATGTTTAATTTATAATTGGAGCCTGTGTAGCCTGGGTGATTGCTAGATGTAAACAAAAAACCAACAGGTGGATACTTGGTGGGTTCTGCGCAGAGTATTAACGTGAATGAGCAGAGCTGGGGCCGTCTTCCCCTCTCCGGCCATGAGGGATGACAATGTAGGCTCTGTTTGTTACTGGTCTGTTACTACTGCTAGAGCCTCTGAAATGCAGAGAAGCCATTTGAGAAGGACGCACCATGCAGCTAGGCCCCGGCCCTATCTCTCCACATTATGTGGGTGCACACTTGTCCCAGCAGCTGTCCCCATCTTCCTTTCCTCCCTCTAGCCATGTGCAGGCCTTTCTCCCATACAACCTCTAGGGTGGCCACTATCTCCTACCTCCTACTTATGCTTACTTATTGTTGTGTTCTGCAGTGACTTGTGTTAGCAAAAGCTGCCAAGGATACCTGCTGTTTGCAACCCAGTGTGACCGAAGCTCAGAGACACTTTGCCCTCTGGAGTGTCACCTTATACATCCCTGTTGGTCCAGTAATTTTCTCATGTGAGTGACTGTCATAGTGCTCCTTAAATACCCGGGTCACTTGGGCATATCTTCAGTGTCTTTCAGGTTGCAAAGTTCTGCTAATCCACAGAACAAGATGAATGCTGACACTGGAGTGTATTCAGAGTTTCTCCCACCCTTCACCCACACTTGTCCCAAGCTACATTTCTCTACTCAGTTCTTTCAAGCAGAGATTCTTTGCAAGCCCTCACCAAGCCTTTAAATATTCTTGGATGTTTTGAAAATGGAGAGAAATAAGTGACAAAAGGACAGGAGACCAGTGTCAGAGGCAGGTTGGGGTTGGGATGGTCTGGCTCCATCTCTCTGCTTTGCCACTGTGGTGCCTGCATGGAATAAATCCAGGTGCCCTGGAACCATGTGAGGGACCCCAGGGCTTCTCCCAAAGTGCTCTTCACTGGGCAGGGCAGTGCCAGGATGAAATGAGGTGTTAAAGCTGAACTCCTGCATGGAGCAAACATGAAAGCAGTGTTGGCATCTGTCCAGGTAGGCAGTGTGTGCACCACTTTAAATGTGAGGACATTGCTGGAGGCTGATCTGAGGTAGTGGTGGTGGTCGTGGTGGTGGTGGTGGTGGTGGTGGTGGTGGTATGTGTGTGTGTGTGTGTATGTGTTTGTGTGTAGCGGTGATCCTAGCGCTTTCTCAGTGGAGGCGCACTGCCTCCTTACGGGACTTACTCCCACAAGGAACCGCTTCCAGAAAAAGGCTTCGGCAGTGGGTTTGTTCCCAAGCTCTCTCACTGTGGAGTGAGAGTCTGTGTATTGTTTCTTCCCATCAGACCCACATTTTTCTTAAGGTTCTTCCTGGCCTCTTTCTTATATAGAGAAAATAATATAATAGCAGTCTATCTTGTGTAGGATCTGTGAGACGCGATGAATCAGTGAAATGGAATCCACAGATCCGCAGGAAAATGAGGAGCCTTATTCTCTCTCTCCCTCACTTGTGCTTGCCCAGAGGGGCTGCTGGTCATTTGGACCTTTGTTCTGTTCGGGGGAATTGTGGAACTGTGGCCAAAAGTTGTGGAAGTGGCCCTGAAGCCAGTGCATGGGTGTTGAGGGCCCCAGGGAAGAATAGGAGGCCCAGGGAGAGCTTGCTGCAGGGCTGCATGGGGCTGCCGGCCAGCTGGCCTGGTGAGGAGGTAATCCGGTCCTGTCAGTGTCCCCATTACTGACAAGTAAGTCCAGGCCGTCCAGCTGCAAAGCACCATGACAGCTAGCATGCGTTGCACAGGCATCACGTCAGCACAGCGCACAGTGGTTGAAGGCTCCCTGAGGTGCAGTGTGCAGGCACCTTATACACGGGGTCTCTTAGGAATTCCCCAGAATAGCAAGTCAGTCTTTGTGATGGGGCTGCCCCCGTGCATCCTGCAGAACTCACCTGGCACCAGAGGTGCTTCCCCCGAGCCCCAGTGTGTGTGGTGTGATCCTGGGTGGTGTGAATTCATTCTCCGAGCCTGCTTTCCCCAGCAGCAGGAGAATAAGGCTTCTCGTTTTCCTGCTGATCTGCGGATTCCGAGTCACTGACTCATCTCGTCTCAGATGCTCTGCAGCAGTGGCACGACTGACACTGGGGCTGGAAGGTGTTTGTGGGTAGGCTGTAACATTCTAGGCTCTAACCACAGTGCCAGCCATGGCCCGTGCATCCGTTGTGATACCAGGAATGTCACAGACATTGCCAAATGCTCCTTGGGGTCCAGAATTTTTATGGTTCTCACCCATTGAAAACCACCATAAAACAAGGTAGAGGTGATAACTAGGCTGAGCTGGTTGGTGATTGGGAACAAAATTGGGGCTCGGAAATAAATTATCACTCCTGACTAGAACAGAGCTAGGAGGAGTGCTCTGTGGACAACTAAAACTAAAAATCAAGAGTGTGGGTTAGCTCTAAAAAGCCTCTGTCATGCAACGCCGGTGGGGATACCGGATAAGCTCAACCGCAGAAACCAGCCCAGGGAAAGCTCGCAGCATGAGCACCAGCAGAGGCGGCCCTCGGCCCCCGGGCAGGGAACATCTGTTTTCAGGAAGGAGGATGGAACCGTGTTTCCACTGGCTACCCCTCCTCACATTAGCCCAGGAACCAAAAAGCGGAGTCTGGATCTGTTCTGGATCAGTTATAGCCTAAGCAGCTTTTTTAACTAAAAGAAAACATGCTGGCGTTGTTTTGATTTCGTTACACTACTTAGCACACACATGGTGGAAGGCGGGTCCGTTCGAGGCAGGTCAACAGGCTTTACCCCCCTTCTCTGGTGGGGGGAAGCAGGGCTGTTTGGGCCCCATGCAGGCTGACCTCTGTTCACATACCACTGTCAGCCCTGACAGTCGGGGTGGGGGCCTATCATCCCTCAGCTTTGCAGTAGAAAAGCTCCGCTCTACCTCCACTTGTGCTGACTTCCATCTGCTCTACTCTTCTTAGCCCTTTGGCTGTCTTCCTCCTCTTCCTTCTCTCAAGGGAAAAAGGCAGGTAATGAAACACATTCCTTTTAGGATACCATGAAATGTGAGGTGCTAGGGTTAATACCCACAGCCTAGTGGAATTCTAACCCTGGCTTTGGTTTACGTGAGAAATCATTTTAATAGAATGACACTAAGCACTGAATGTCATTCCCTCTGGAAAGAAAAGGAACTGCTGAAGTATATATTGATGGAGGCTGTAGAATGGAGGCTTGGCATCCTGCTGAAGCTCTTGGGCAAGCTGAGTGTCCTCCACTCCCAGTAAACCCTCCATAGCTTCCTACAGACGCTGCTGAGCTCAGTGCAGGCCTGACTGCTTTTCTCCTTGGTCCATGGCACTGCTTGCAGCATATGAACAGGTCACAGGGTCTTCCTTTGCACCCTCCCCATTCTCACATCTGGAGGGAGAGTTTCTCTTATGTATGGGTGAGGCCATTGCCAGTGCACAACATGGCATCTCAGCTCCTTTCCTGAATACGTTCCCACAGTTAGCTCGTGGTCTGCTGTTCAGCGCTGTGTCCTCTGATGCCAGGAGCACCTTCAGGTGTTTCAGCTGGGTGCAGATGGCAGGCATCACTCAGATTTCAAGGCCTCTGCTCCCACAGTCGCCTTCCAGCAGTCCAGCTCTGCTGTCCTATGACTCTGCCCTCCTCCAGTGCGCCCCGGGCAGCTGGCTATAGCTCATGGCCCAGGAAGCTTTGGTTCTGTTGGGGGAGGAGGATTTTTTGGGGGAAGGGTGCCCCCGATCTTTCTTTCTCTGGAAGGCTCCCTGCTCCTCCAAGCCACAGCATCTGTAGCCCCACCTGACCAGCCCCTGGCTGCTCCCGCTTCCCACAGTCTGCTCTGGCACAAAGCCTTGACATTTTTCTCATGGGAGTTCCGGCAGGAAATTAATGATAGTGATACATTTCATGGTGAAATGTGAAAACAGCAATCAGTAGAATCATTTCCCTGATGTGCCGGTCTAAAGCACTACCCTGAACCTCAAGGCTGAGCTGCCTTATTAAATCCCAGAGCAGCTGGCCTGGGCAGCTCCCTCCTCCACACTCGCCCTGCTTCTTCTGTCCAGTCAGCCTGCTCTGGGTGCTTCTCCTTCCGCAGGAGAGCACAGTAATCCTGCCCTCAGACACCTACCCCATGCTCACCCCACACTTAAGGCCTCCAGGTTCCACGCACTGCTCATGATGATGGGTAAGGCAGGGACTGCAAGAAGCAGGGACAGGTGGAGACTTAGAGACCAGCCGGCCCTGGAACCCTGTGCTAGCTGTCATGCAGTCTGAACTCTGCCTCCTCCCCTGGGCATCAGAAACGGGGAGACACCAGAGGGGCTCTAGGGATATAAATGGCCAGTTTCCAGTTTCATTTTATTGTTTTCTCTCTTTGTGTAATGATAGAGAGAAAAATTTTATTATAAATAATAAAGTCCAGAAATCATACCCACAAAATAGAGAAATAAGGGTGTTGAGTGGTAGCATGGCTGATATGGTCACTCCTGAGAAGTGGATGCAAGCGGGAGTCTTGATGAGCCTGCTGTCTTCAGCATACTCTGAGTGCACACATTTAATCTGTTCCAAAATGAGCCTTGAATTTTGCCCTCAGAGATCCTTTTGGTGTCTTCTCAGATGACCAGGGTTGGCAGCATGCCCTGGCACCAGCACTGGTCAGGGGCCCTAAACCTGGCTGCAGGGCCAGCCATTTAGTATTCTTGGTTGGATCCTTTCTTGCTGGGTCAGCCTAAAAATATTAAGATAAACCTTGTATGGGAAGACCTCCCCCCCAGCAGGTGGCAGCACTCCAGCCACATGCACAGTGTGGTGGCAGCAATAGATCCATGTCTTACAGCCTGGACTCCTTCCTCTATGGCCTTCATGCCCTGTTCAAAGGCGACTTCAGGGTCACTGTGCGGGATGAATGGGTGTTTGCTGACATGGACCTGCTGCATAAAGTTGTTGCTCCAGCCATCAGGATGTCCCTGAAACTACACCAGGTAAAAATCTCACTTTGTCAGTCTCAGTCTTGGAAATACACCGTCTCCTTTCTCTGCACAACACTAGACGTGCTCATCACTTTGGTGAGGAAGCGCCAAGACCACTGGAAAGTCTCAATGTTGGCCAATGACAATTCGCCCTTAGGAGCAGCTAAGGGGAGGTGACATCCTCCGCGAAGGAGGTGTACTTGCCAGAGACAGTGGCACGACAGAATGCCCAACCAATGTTTATGTCATAGGGCCGTAGCCACAGAGCTCTTTCCTGAGCATGCTCTGCTGTGAGGATCAGTAGAGCAGACACATCCGCTGCACCCAGCTTAGGATTCAGAGAACAAACGGAGAGGGAGGACAGGAGAGGACGTGGCCTTGGATGTTATTGTTGGTCACCATCTGTGCATTTGCCCTTGTGGACTTCCACTAGGACCAGTTCACATGCCCTGATGAATACGAAGACCCTGCTGTCCTCTATGGGGCCATCCAGTCCTTTGAGCAGAAAGTGGTGATTTGTCACGAGGCCGACCCAGCCTGGCGGGGTGCTGTGCTATCTAACAGGGAGGAACTGCTGACCCTGCGCCATGTGGTGGATGAGGGCACTGATGAGTACAAGGTCATCATGCTTCACAGGGGCTTTCTCAGCTTCAAGGTGATCAAGGTATGGCCACGGCCCTGCCCCCATCCCTGGCCCAAGCCCTGGCTAGAGATTACCGGGAAAAACTAGAAGGTGGTTGGCACCAAGGTGCCAATGGCCTCAGGTCAGAGTGGCAGCCCAGAGAAGCAGTGGCCAGAAACCTGTAAGGTATCCAAGGGCCTTGGAGACCAGCGCTTGGGCCAAATTTCTTAGCAGACATATTTGTAGATAAGGTCCAGTATCTTGAAGACCTTTGTTCCTTGTACTGCTTTTTGCTTTGATATATATATATATATATATATATATATATATATATATATATATATATATATTTCCACTAGGACCAGTTCATGTGCCCTAATGAATACAAAGACCCTGCTGTCCTCTATGGGGCCATTCAGTCCTTTGAGCAGAAAGTAGTGATTTCTCACCAGGCTGACCTGGCCTGGTGGGGCACTGTGCTGTCTAACAGGGAAGAGCTGCTTTGTAGCACTGACTGTGACAAGAGCCAGGGCCACAGTCACAGATGTTGCCTCCTAGGGCCCAGTCACTGCTGTGGCTAGTCACAGGCCACGTGTCTCCCCCACACCCGCAGGTGAACAAGGAGTGTGTGCGAGGACTCTGGGCTGGGCAGCAGCAGGAGCTCATCTTCCTCCGCAACCGCAATCCCGAGCGCGGCAGCATCCAGAACAATAAGCAGGTCCTGAGAAACCTCATCAACTCCTCCTGTGACCAGCCCCTGGGCTACCCCATGTATGTCTCCCCGCTAACCACATCCTACCTGGGGACACACCCGCAGCTGAGGAACGTGTGGGGCGGGCCTGTCACACTGGACAGCCTGAGGACATGGTTCCGAGCCAGGTGGCTGAGGTAGGCATGTGCCACAGAGGCTTACGCCTACGTGCTATGGGGTGGGCATGCAGAGTTCTCATGATCTCTTTAGAATGTCACTGCCTGTCACAACTATGTCATTGAATGAAAGTGCTTCCAGTGGCACCTAACAAGTCATTTGTCCAACAAGCGATCTTCAAGTGAGTTATGGGCACTTTTACGCAAGAGTCACCTCCTGCACCCCTCAGGCTGAGGTCTACCTGGACTTGTGTTGGACAGAACCAGGCCTGAGTTCTCCACACCACTCATTCATTAAGTGTCTCACTGGTACATCAGCTTCCTGTGGCTTCAAATGACTGCTTATCTTTGCTTTGTGGTGCGCCACACTCCTGACCAGGGATCAAGACCATGGGTTCTCCTGAGGCTTTTTCCCTCTGGTGTGTCTGCTCACTTATTAGTCACGGAAGGAGAGTGAGAAACAAGCGCCCCTCCTCATAGCGCACCCAGGGTCTGCTCAGCTGGACAGCATAGTGTTCCATCCAGTTCAGATGGGACGGTGAGGGGCTCAGGAGCAGTCCCTGTTGCATAGCAGCAAGAGTGGTTCTGCAGACCGTGAAGTGGTTTCCTCACTGTGCAAGCATCAGCACTGTGCACAGCTTACAAGGACCAAGATAGCTGCATTGTCTCTGAGTCATCTAGTTTGGGCCCCTGTGTTGGCTGTGGCCTTATGGCGCACCCCGTTGTCTCTTCTCCCAGCATGCGCAAGGACTGCAACACTGGGCAGAGGGGCAGAGGCGCCATCGAGGACCCAGATGGGGGCAGGGCCCCAAGTGGAGACAGTGGCATGGAGCAGCCCCACAAAGGTGGCACTCAGCACTGGGTCTCCCCACACAGCGGTGACAGTGCTCAGCGGACAGGTGAGTGCCACAGTGCCGAGCCTGGGTCTCCACACTGGGTGAGTCGTCTTAAGCTAAGAGCTCCTCCTATAGCAGGAGTCGCCCTTGGCCAAGGGATGCCCGGGTGGACTGACCCCTTTTGTGTTCTGTGCCAAGAAATCCTCTGCCCCTGTGAGGTCTGGCCTTGATCATGTCCGTCAGTCTATCCACCATCTGGGGCAGCCATTCATCCATCCCCTCCCACCTCGCTTAGGGACATCCTCATGTCCTCCTCCTACACATACAGGCCACCGCATCCCCTGCTCTCCATGGTCCCCATCCCTCCACTTGCCACCAGTATCCCAGAGGGCAAGGGAAAAGGGATGGAGGGTCACCTCCAATGACCAAATTCAGGCTAAGTCTAAAATTTAAAATCCTCCTTAAACTACTTTCAAGTCAGGTTCAGCCAGATGGATAAAGTTCTAATGTCTACTGGGGTTGCTGTGTGGATGGGAGGTGGTGCTGCCAGCGAGAAGAGCCTGAGTGTTTGCAAAAGACATGACCTGGGGCTCAGGGAGGCAGATGCTCTCTTCTGATTCCTTGGCTCTTCCCTCTGAAGCCTGAGCAGCTTCATTGTTTGGCCTCAGTTCTTCCTTTGTCATCGTCCAGAGGCATTTGCCAAGTACCTCTGTACATGCCTCCCTGCCAGCCTTGCCCCAGGTGAGCCCGGGGAGGAGTGCCTACATAAGGCAGAGGGTTGAGGTGCAGTGGTGTGAATCTACAAACACAACCATGCAGGATGGAGAGGTTCAGGTGATACATACAGATCACAGAGATATGCTAGTTGTGATAGGTAGAAAATAGATAGATGATAGGAATCATAGATGAGAGATAGGGCAGATACAGGAGAAAGATAGATATTGGCAGGAGATGTTAGAGACAGTGGATAGGTAGGTAGACAGGTGATAGAGAAATGAAGATAGATGATAGATGAAAAATGACAGGTAATCGGTAGATGAGATACACAACTGATTTAGGAAATTGGTAGAAAAATGAAATGAGTTATAGATAAATGATAGATGGATAGATTGGACAGAGATAGGTAGATTGATAGGTAAAGGTGATAGATTATAGATGTGATTGATCTATAGGTGAATTGATGAAGATACAGAGAGAAATGATAACATAATAAATGATAGATAGCTGGATGATAGATGGATAGACAGACAGATGGATAAAGAGATGATGGGTGGATGGATAGGTGATAGGGACATGGACGACAGATAATAAGTGAATAACAAATTAAGAGAAATAGATGATAGTTAAGTGAAATGTAGATAAATGATTGACAGATACAAGAGTGAGTAGACAGGGAAATGGGCTGAGGAGCTAATGTCAGCTGCCAGAAGAGACAAACTCCGTCCTGTGCCACTGCTGTTTGCCCTGAGCCTGGTGCCTCACGCCAAGGCCTCCAGTCTGCACCTGGTTCTCAGGATCTTGTTGCTTCCATAACATTTGCTATCCCAGGAGAAATGAAGCTCAGGGTCACATGGGTGACCTTCCAGATGGGAAGTGCAGGGTGGTCCTGTGGTGAAGAACCCGAGCACTTACTTCCCTACAGGGACTCACCAACCAGGCCAGGCCAGGGCCTGCAGTGCTGTGAGGGGTTGTGCAGATCGGCCTCTGAGAGCAGAGAGAGCCATAGCCGCCTGTCCAGAGAAACCTGGCGCGCCTGCCCAGAGCCGGCCACAGCAGTGGGCCCTCCTGCTTACTACAGCCCTCTGAGCCCTTTGAGGCAGCTTTCAGGGCAGGACCTTCAAAAGGCTTAAACCAGCTGTTTAGTGTCATTACTGCTCCATAGAATTGGGCCTCTAAGGCTACCTTGTCTTTCTACAACGTAAAGTTTAGGGCGTGCTCCTGACACACTTCTGCTGAGTGACTGTGTGTTGGCTGCTTGGGTTCCCTGGGGCTTACAAGGCCTGGCACAGGCTGCCCTCTCCCCAGTGGCCTTCGTGCAATGACCTGGTGTTGGTTCTGGGTGTTGCTGTTTGGGGACAGCACACTTAGGACAACAAGTGGGTAAGTTCCCCTAGGACACCGGAAGCACTCACTTGTCCTTACCTTGCACAGTGAGGAACCAGGCACTGAGATCAGTCACTGCCCAATGGTGCCCGGCTAGTAAGCAGTGACTGCAAGAGGATTTGCACCAGACACTATCCTGACCACCATGCTCTGTCCTGGCCTGGCCCTGGCCCTGCCCTGAGAACCTTGAATACCTGGAACACACTCCCAGCACTCCATCTGTGCCTATGGCACTGTCCCTGCTACTGTGACCTTGTCCTGCCCCTGCCTGGCAAGGGTGCCACTCACTAGGCTCTTCCTTTTGGTGCCACGAGCAGGCAGAGCCAGTGCGCCTGTCCTGAGGCAGCCAGCCAGGGGTTCCTTTCCTCACTGTGAGCAAGGAGGAAACAAATGCGGAGCGGCCCGCTCACCTGGAGAACCCTGGCACCCTCTCTGGCATACTCATGCCTAGAAGTCCCCCGAGCTGGGCAAGCTATCCTGGGCATGTGCCCAGTGGAGGTCCAGAGTACGTGAGAGTTAGGGGCAGAATGAGGACGGCTGTGCTCTTGCCACCTCTGAGACAGGAAGACCTGCTCAGTCTCACTGTCCTCGCTCTGGGCAGTTCCACAACCCACACAGATGTAATCCCCCCTTCACATGGCAGTCAGGGTGATTTTAATTTCATATATGTCAGTTCCTCCTATCTTGTATTGAATGACACCTGTCACCAAGAATACACATGGATAAGTGACAAGTCCCACAGCCCAAGTGACTTGAATAACAGCTTCTTGTCCCAGAATCTAGAAGGTGGAAACCCAAAGTTAAGAGTTGGTTCCCCCCCCCAAAAAAAAGAGTTGGGCTCCCTCTGGCCATGAGTGAGCATCTTTCCCTGGTGTCCTCTCAGCTTCTGGTATTGCTGGCTGGCTTTGAATTCTGAGGGTGTAGAAGCACCAAGGGCCTCCTCCTTCATCCTACACAGGGTTGCTACCCCCAGATGCCACCTTTCTAAAAGTACACGGGTCATGTTGGACCAGAGCCCGAGCCTACTTCCATGACTTCATCTTAACTCACCACATCAATGACGGATGCCAGACGATGAGATTTCTTGACCCCAGATATGGTAGAAGGGAGACTGGGCCAAACACTGCAAACACAAGCACTCCTGGGTAGGCAAAGCTTTATGGAACGGGGGTGGGGAGTCAGCCAATTGAGGCTTTGAATGAAGTCAGCCATGGTCAAGAGAGTGACCAAGCTGTTATCAAAACAAAGAGCGCCAGCCTTTCCTTGGTGAGCTAGGCTGGGCTAGAGTCCACACATTCCCATTGGCTAAGGCTGTGGTTCCAAAACCCTCATAAGTTATCATAACCCTCACATCAGACACTTCATCTTGTGACAGACCTGGACCTCTGGGTGGTCACGGCCAGCTGATCCTAAAGGCTGTTTTAATTTTCCTGCAGCTAGAGCTATCGTCCTGCAGAGAACACCCTGGCCTTGCGGGTATGGGTTAGGCTCTATGATGGGGTTGAAGGATTTCAGGTGCTTGGGCTTTAGTAGCTGTTGAAAAACAAGGGTGGGGTAGAAAAAAGGGGAGAGAAAGAAAACACACACCAACTCCATCAGGCCTTAGGCCAAGTTAACCCTGTCGTACAGTTTCAGCCTGAACATTGATTAATGTGTCTACATGCAGAGCTGAGTAAAATTGACCCAAGGGTTAAGATAATAAAAGGGATAGATGCAATATGAAGACAGAGACACCCAACCTTTATCCTATTTTAGATTCCCATCAGGTCTGCAGGCCAAAGGAAGGAGTCAGTTTTCTCAGCAGTAGTGGACTTCGAGTTTCCAGGAGTTAACCCAGACAACTGTTATCTTAACCCGCCCATCAGACATGCCATCTACACCAGTGCTGGGGGAAGCTAATGATGTATTGCCCAGCTGTGTGACTTTCAAAATCAGTGATTTTTAAGTTGACTAAGGGCAAGTGAGGCCATCGCTTGTTTGTTTTTATTCTTCATTAAGAATTTCTCATTTCATGCAAAGATTCTGCTTCTGTGGTTTTAGTAGGGTCTCTTGGAACATGCCATGTTTCAAGATCATAGTTTGCTGCACCCACAGGCTTATTCATCCTGCCACTGTGTCACTGTCCTGGCCCCTAATGGTCTCACAATAACCCTGTTTCTAAGTGAGGTGCTGGGTTAGGACGTCACCATGAATTTCAAAGGACCCCGTGCAGCCTGTCCCAAGGCCCGTGCTTTCAGCTGGGTGCAGGCCTCTCCCTGCTGGTGGCTGGCTTGTTACCTCACATGCACCCCTTCCAGGGCAGCCACCTGTCCAGATGGTGAAGCCATCAAAGTGACTGGCTCCTCCAGTCACCCACTCAGGCTTCTATCAAAGGCCACCTTACCCAGAGGCCTGTCAGCCACACATGGGCAATGCCTGCCTCTCCCCCAAGAATTCTCCCATGGTAACTGGGCACAGTGGCACAGGATTGTAATCCCAGCTATCCGGGTGGCTGAGGCATGAGGATCACAGGTGTGAAACCAGTCTGGGAGATGTAGTGAGACCCTGACTTTAAATGACAAAATGGCCAGAGATGTAGCTCAGTGGAAAGGCCTTGGGTTTAATTCCTGGCATTGAAACAAACATCATGCAAGGGAGACCTGTGACTTGAGCTGCCTACCATATAGGACAGTGGACACTCACTGGATAGCATGTGTATGGGGACCACCCTCCTCTGCACTGTCCCTGCATCCTGCTAGTATTGCAGGGAGAGCCAGGCCTGTACACGCCCAGAGGGCAGCAGTTAAGTGGAGTCCCCAGACCTAGCATGAGTGCTGGTGGCAGTGTGTGAGAGGATATAAACTGCTGTCCACATAGTTTCTGGTCCCTGTGGGTGGACGGCCACTCAGGCAAGGGTGAGCCTGAGCTCAGCAGATGCTGGGTGACTGGATGGGTAGACAGTGCTCCTCTAGCTATGCTGCTTGTGTTCAGGGTCCTAGCCACAGGCTCAGAGTTCTTATGTGGGGCTTCTAGCTCACTGTCATCATAGCCAGAAGTGCTGACCTTGGTGGCTCTCTTGAGGCCACCATTTGTCCTGAGTGCCTGAAGTCCCTGCCAGAGTCCTATCACGGCCTGACTCAGACTGTGGCACCAGGACCAGGAGCCCGAGCATCAAGCATCTGGTAAAGCTAGTGACAGGGCTCTTGCACACTGACATGGGAAGAGGGCACCAACAGTGGCAGACAGGCTCCCTCCCTGAGACAAGGACCAGATCCATGGCCCCTCAGGCCTTTCCCATCCAGCACACCCAGGCCATCTCCAGAAGGCCATGCAGCAGGTGTGCCCAGCAGGGCAGCCAGTTCTCCAGACCATTAAACCAACTGGGTCCAGGTCCCAGTGTGGGCTCTTCAGAGTCTCCAGGTGCAGGGGCAGAGTTTTTACTTCCCTGAGGCCTACGTGACCCCTGAGGCCCCAAGAAGAGCAGGCTCTGAGACAAGGCCACAGGGTTAGGGCAGCCACCTGGAATCTCTGTGAATTCCTGGGAAACTTTGGGGAAGTCTAGCTTGCCATTCCCAGTAGACCATCACCTCCAAAGGGAAACCCCACAGTGCTGCGGAGATGGTGGGACTAGGTCAGCCCTGGGTTTCTCCGGCCTTTTCCCTTTTCCAGTTGATCCAAACTGCTCTGCCCATCTAAGTCGGGTCAAGCAGCTCCCAGAGAGGAAGCCCGTACAAGGCACAGAGGTATGCTCACTGGTGGGAATACTCCTGAGCCCATCTCTCGATGCCAGACCTGGGGCAGTGGGGAACCACCTTCCTCCCTGTGGCTTACCTGCACATGACACCAGGGATCTTAGCCCCTAGGGAGCAGTGGATTTTTTGTCTTTCCAAATGGTTCCAATTGCCCGGCATCTACTGCGAACTCTGGGGAGCTCTCAGCAGAGCTTCTGTGGCAGGTCAGTTTTACAGGTTGCGCTCTCCTGTAATTTATTGCTGGAGTCACTGATGCTGGGTGTGAGGAAATGGAAACAGTGCGGGAGTCATTCGCTTCAAAAGGTTAAAGCCAATGGCAGAACAGACTTTGTGTCTGGTAAGTGACAGCATGGCGAGTGCCACCCGAGAGGCAGGGCCAGGGCCTCACAGGCTGGGACCTGCCTGGATGGCAAAGGCAGGATGGAGGGTTTAGCCAGAATGCAGCGAGGGAGGAACTAGAACCAGTTCCAGTCTTGTTTCTCTCAGCAACTAGGGTTTGCCTGTTACTGAGCACCCAGCTGCCCCAGCCCTTCCTTACTCCGGCTGTCATCCTATACACCCTTATCCTGAGCCCTTGCCAGATATTCAAGGTCCCCATCCCTGCAAGACCCCGAGCAGTGGCCCCTTCCTCCAGCCCCCAAGCTATGTCTCTGCCAGGTACTCTGTCCCGCTGCCAGGCACTGTGTGCCCTCCTGCAGGGGTGCAGAATATGTGTCACAGCTGGGGGAGGGTGGGCACAGCACAAGGCTGTGACCTACTTCCCAGGAGCAGTTGGAAGCCCCATCGCCAGTCTAACCCCCCACTGGAGAGGAAGGCGGGGTCCCTGGATTGCCAAGGATTTGCACAGCAGCCTCCCAGATAATGATCAGAGATGAGGAATGATGCCCAAAGGAGGGTAATTCATATTGTATTTCTACTCAGATTCTAACGCTTTTCCCTAGAAACACTCATAATTTGATAATGTAGTAATTGGCAAGATAAGTTAAATCATAAAATAATGATCCTGGGTAGCACAAATGGCTTCAGTGTGGCCTGCTTACTTGGTGCTGTTTCATTTACAAAATTAAAAATTTAAAAAGAGAAATCAAGAGCCAAAAGAACATTTGAAACAATCAAGTTGGGGAGGGCCCTTCACTCTGCTACCAGTGATGGCTTTGTCCCTTTGTTCCCAGAGGCGGTGGGGTAGCTCCCCGCCCATGGTGTGTGGAGCACTGATTGCCTTCACATGTAAATCACAAACAGTAACAAATCACAATCCCTGCTCTGAGCTCTTAATCTGTCAGAGTCTTTTTCCTATTTGTTTTCTCCTGGAAGAGAAAATTCTACCTTCTGAGCAGGGACTTGGTGGCACTGGGGACTGAGCAAGACCCTTTCAGCTGGAAAGTCCCCGGGAGGTCCAGGCTGGGGGCACCCTGGATTTTCCATAGTGATGCCTGTTCCCTAAGTTCTCTTAACTGATGTGCCTCTTTGGGTCTCATGGGGACAAGCACAAGCACTCAGACTCATCCCCTGGCTTGCGGTAGAATTGGAGCTAGATCTGGCATCCACTCCACAGCCCGCCTTTTTGGGGCGAGTGACACTGACTGTCATGGCTTCAGGCAGCAGAACATGAGGCCACAGGCAGAGCAGGGCCTCCCCACCTGTTGGGGAACAAGTAGTGCTCAGAGATGCTCGATGCTTAAGCGCAGTGCAGTGTCCTACTGAGCCTTGCCTTCCTTCCAGCTGCTCCTTCCATGACTCAGTGTCCTAAGGGCCCTGGAAAGAGTCTGAGCAGAAGCCCACTTTAAGTTCTTCCAGGGGCATGGACAGAACCACATCCTGTCAAAACTGGCCTTGTCTAGACAGGACTCAGCAAGGGCTGGGACCTGGAGAGGTCTCACGGAGGTCAGCTGACAAAGGGATGTGGCCTCACCAGGGGAGAGACTTTTTATGAGGCCTGGTCATGGTGGTGACACAGATGTCACTCAAAATACCGTGCTCTCAAGAGGAAACTTCTTTTCCTCTTTTCCCTCTACAAGGCAACTAAAAGTGGTTGAACTCTGCATGTTTTCCTTTGCTACCACTGACAGATGAGCACAGGAACCAGTCCTAGGACAAGCCCACATCCAGACTAGTTCTACGTAGCCCAGTAGGTTACCGGTACCATCAGGGTTAAGATGGTCATCTGGCTGCAGCTCACCCCCACTCCCTGCCTCAGGCCACTGGGCACCTGGGCTGGCAGGCTAAAGGAAGTGTGGCCAGGCCACAGTGTTGCCTCCCAGCCCTCATCCTAACCTAGAGTTCCTTGCCTTAATCTCTGTGGGCTCCTGGGACCCAAGCTGAGCAGGAACCAGCATTCTCAGCCACCCGCTGCAATCATGGGCCATTCTTTCTTCAGATTTAGAAATGGATTATATTGTAATTGGCATATACTTATGGGGCACAGGATAATTCATGAATATCTTGTTGGGATTACAGGCATGTACCACCACATCTGCTTGTAACAATCTTTAAAACAGCCACTGTATATTTTGATCACCCTTCTTCACATTTGTGGTGGGAGCTGGCACTCTTCCATCCATCATCTGAGATGGGTTGTGAGGTGTTAAGACCCCAGGACCAGCTCCTGCCACCAGCCATATTTGGCCCATCTTCTCACCCTCTGAAAAAACAATCATCCCTGTCCCTCATGGCATTTCTTGTTGCAGCAGGTCATGATGACCAGGTGTTGTTTTCCTTCACAGGCTGCAGGAAGGGCAGGAGCCAGTCCATCCAGGCATCCTCAGCGCTACCTACCCTGAGCTCGTCGGGCCCCGTCGTAGAGGGCCGCCAGGCCTTCCTGCAGACATCCACATCCGTGCACGAGCTGGCCCCAAGGCCCTCAGGCAGCCGGCTCTCCCTGCATACCTCAGCTGCATCCCTGCACTCCCAGCCACCCCCAATCACCACCACAGGCCACCTGAGTGTCCGAGAGCGTGCAGAGGCGCTTATCCGGTCCAGCCTAGGCTCCTCCACCAGCTCTACCCTCAGCTTCCTCTTTGGCAAGAGGAGTTTTTCCAGCGCTCTCGTCATTTCTGGACTGTCTGCAGCAGAGGGGGGCAACACCAGTGACACACAGTCATCGAGCAGCGTCAACATTGTGATGGGCCCCTCAGCCAGGGCAGCCGGCCATGCCACACGGGTAAGGGGGCTCGCAGTGGGAGATGTAGGGCAGGGCTCGGGTCTAGACCTTGCCTCCTGGCTTCTATCCAGTCCTTCCAGAATCCCACCATCTACCCCAAGGCCTCCAGGGTCATGCAGGTAACTAGATATGAAGCTGCTCACTGTGCAAGACCAAGGCGCACACCAGCCCATGAGCATCCTGGGGTGCCTTGGTCCAGGCGCTGTGCAGAACTGTTGTGCAGAACTGTGGCTGGGCATAGCTGGAATGGCCCCCTTGTCTGCCCTGGAAGCTCAGCTACTTTCCTGTTTGTGTCACTCGGCCTAAGGGAGAGCTAAGGACGCCCATCAGCACTGCAGCTGAATGATCACTCATTCCATCCAAAGACTGGCTTTTAGAGCCATGAGGTGCCCACCACTTTCAGGTGTTTAGATTCTAGGAGAGTTAAGGACTCCAATGAGGCAAGCTGTTACTTGTCCACACTGCTGTGCTGACATAGGATACACCTGAGCCTCATGAGTAAGACGGTAAATAGATGAACAGTGGAACACCCAGAAGCTCACTTGCACAATGCGGTAGGGATGAAAAGTTAGTATTAATTTTAAAATTGGTTCAGATTTAGACACTTCCTGGTGTTTCCCAGGGCTCACAGCGGCCTGACCTTTGGTCTTGGTGCAGTTATTTGAGGGAAGAGAGAGCACCCTGGGGTCCTCAGTGTTACCCTTCCTTTCATCCACGTTGTCCTCCATGGGAAACGCCCTGAGTGCCCTGGCTGCAGCAGTGCCCTGGGCTGCCGCAGTGGCATGACCTCTGGGCCGTGGGTTGGTGACGGGCTTCCTTGGTCCTTGCACCACATTGGTGAGGGAAAGATGCTGGTGACTGTAGTCAACATTAAGTTAGCTATCTAACTGCACATACAAGCTTCTGTTTATATTTCCTTGGTATAAAGGTACAACATGCCCTTTCCCACCCAGTCCTCTGTGTTTAAGTCACAGACTATGGGGCATCTCTGTAATTGTGGAAAATGCTCCTTCCCTGACCATGACCTTGGGACCATGGTCATCAAGAATGCCAAGGTTTTGGTAGTGCCACTGTTGTCACACCTGTTGGAGTGCTGGGGTTCATGGAGAGTACAGCCAGCCATACACATGGCCTTTCCAGGGCCATCTTTGTCTAATGTACCCAAGAACTCATGAGAAATGTCCCACCCACACCCCAGAGGCCACCTGGATAATCCTGTCATTTGACCAGCTGGAAGGCCCATCCTTAAAGTCACTTGAACACTTAGCCCCAGGGTGCCTCAGCAGGGTAGGGAAGAGCTAGGAAATGACTGTGTGCTGATTGTCACTACTTCTTCCTGTTCCCTGGAAGCACTTCTCTGAGCCATGTGACCCGACTGAGGCTGCGGAACAGAGGCAGCTTCGTGACCGATGTCTAGCTGAGGCTGTGGCAGAGAACCTGGGGGTGATGTGCAGAAGAGCGAGCCAGGAGGACATGGGCCTGGACGACACAGCTTCCCAGCAGAGTGCTTCGGACGAGCAATAGTGGAGTGGCACCAGGCGCTCTCCACCTGTCACCTTCATTTTTCTCCCTGCACCCAACACAATGGGCGAGTGCTCCTCAGACAAGGGGCTCGTTCCCAGGGGAAACGGGAGCCATTCTGGAAACAGTCACAGTGTTAATCTCAGGTTCTTAAAAAACTCTCACATGATGGGGGACAAAGACGTTCACACTTCCTCCCCACAAGCACTGCACAAAGAATTTGATGTTTCAAACAAAAGCCATTTAGTATCTGAAAACAAGTACGGCAAAGACAGCCCGTGAGTACTTTCTTCCTGCCCTGGTGAGAACAAGACCACTGCATGCTAGTAACTGGCACTTTGTACACTGCTGTCATCACCACGAGAGGCTGCAGTGCACCAACACCAGGGTGGGTCCAGCGTGTGCAAGCCTAAGTGTAAGGAGTCTCTTCTCTGTAGTACTAATGCAGCTGTAGGTAGAGCCAGCAGCACCCCCTTGCAGAATTCAGCAGTGCATGCAGTCCTGTCTTCCATCCGTTGGGAGGAGCCAGGGTATGTCAGGGTGAGAGTCAGAAATGGGTACACGCCACATGTCTGAGTGGTACCGGGCTGCCAGTACCCTGCACTCCCCAGGAACAATCATTCGTCTTCCAAGCTGAGCAGCCCCTGCTGTGCCACAAGCACACTCACACACACCTCTGTTTTGGAATTAAAATGTTTACAGTTATTGCTATTTGTATGGTGTTTCAGTTCTGCTCCAATTGCTTTCATTTCTAAAAATGTATGCTGGACTAAAAACTCATCTAAAAATACATACATTTCTAAAATGAGACTGGTATTTGGGCAAATCCTGAGACTTTTCCCATCTTGAACTCCCATAGGGAGGAGAAACCTGGATTTTCTGGTGACTGCAGGAAGGGCAAGAGTCCCAAACAGCAAGCAGGAGGAATATTACACTGACCTGTGGGACCATCCTTTGGAAAGACAATAGCTAGAAATGCTCAATTTAGAACGGTCACAAAATGTATTCAAAGCACCTATGATTTGTAAGTTGGAGTGGAGGACAAAGAGGGAGGGCAGGTACAGCAGAAATACCCCTACCACTAGAAGTAGGTGTTAATGCTTTAAGGTTTTATAAAATAAGAAGTAGCAATAGCAACAGGTAGGCTTTCTAATTAGTGACAGTACCATCACACAATAATCTCTACACAGACTTCATTTTAGGTTCATTTTTGGCTGTCATCTAGTGAGATGACCATGTCACCTGCTACTGTTCCTGGCCATTCCTACACCACCGTATAGCCAGCCTGGCCCTTGGGACTAAAAGGTGGTGGTCAGAGTAGAACACAGCTGGCCACTCTTCAGGCACCAGAGAGAGCACATACAGGGCTCCCTACCAAGAGATGATGCCCAGGGGGCATGGGGCTGGAGGGCAGTGTGCACACCCCTTACCTACACGTGGCCTCAGAAACCGCTTCTCCTGCAGCCTTCTGCCCATGTGAGCACCACTGTACCCACCAAGCAGAGATGAGTTGGTTGGCCACTCAGCAATAAGTCACAGCTCTGATATGTGGATGCATGGGCACATGGCCCTGACCCTGAGGCAGGCAGGTGCCTGGCAGCGTGCTTCTTACAGGGTGGTGTTCTAACCCCATTACAGCAGGCAGTCGAGTTGGCGTTTCTTGCCAGGGTTCTCACATGTTCTGCCAACATGCAGCTAAAGTTATTTTTGCATGTGGATGCTGAATAAAACAGATCCTCCTTTAAAGACACTATAAAACTGTAACACTTGGGTGTTCCATAAGTCATTTGCTTAGCTTGGCACTCATTCTGTGTGGAAGCATCTGCATCTGGTAAGTAGTTCTGTAAGTCGCCGGTGTTGCAGGGCCTCGTGACCTGTGCAATGTACAAGGTGCTGCCTGGTCACTTGGCTGCCTCCACTCTGTTCCAAGCCTTGTGCTACATAACACCTACCACAGCATCCATACGTGTGATGCATCCAGGTGTAGCCTTCTACAAGCGCAGCGCTAGACAGGAAGTTAGGAGCAAGGCTGCTGTGTGGTATGAGGGTGGGATGAGCTCCTGCTGAGTCAGTATTTAATCAAGTTAGAAGACAAGCCTCACCTGTCTTCCTGCAGAGGCTCGTTGTTATAGAAGAACAAAAAAACCCCCAACGTGTTAAACTGTCGTGTGCCAGCTGACTGGAACTGGTGGGTGCTAGGTCTGCCAAGAAGCAGCAGAAAGAACCACCTGGCAAACCATTCTCCAAGCCAGTACTGCCTTACTCTACTCGACCTTGTTTAAGCTGAGATTCTTCACGGGGCTCAATTTTGCGTTCTTTAGAGTGAAGTCCCCTTAGGTCAGGACTCATTCCACTCTGCCAGACATCACAATAACCTCCATTTAAGTCCCTGCTCACAGCACAGGGACTGCACCTGCTCTCTGCACTTGTTGCACGGACTGCTCTGTGGGACACTGGGGCACCACCAAAGCCAAAGGACTGGCCAGTCTCTTACAGCTAAAATAGCAACTACGAGGTCAGGGAACACATGACACATTACGAGGACAGAAAGCCTAAGGGAGGAGAGGCAGGGAGTAGTAAAAGACCATGGGTCTTAAGTCACTGAGGCTTGGGTTCAAATCTACCTGCTACAGATGGTGCCAATCAGCTTCACCCACAACCCTCCAGTTTACCTTCCAATTTAAGACAAAATCAAAGTTCATTAAACAGTCATTCTGGAACATTGAGTACAAGGGACCAGAGGCAGAGGGAGCAGGAGCGTCCTTCTGGGTTTTGGGCAGCAGTGACCCTAAGGTAGCAGACAGGGCTGCAGTGGTGCGTCCAATCTCAGCAGCGTCAGCATCTGTGCTGGGCTGCTGCTGCGCCCGTTTGGTCCCTGTTCTCTTCGGGGTCCAGACAATGTGACAGCTACTTGTGTAGATTTTCAGCTGGGGTCAGGTGCTAGGTGTGGCAGTGGTCACCCTAGCCTCCTCCAACACAAGGTCCACATCTGTGTTCAGTGCTCCCCCAATTCTAGGTGCCACTGAGGCCACTGGCCTGCCAGATGTACCGAGCTTCTTCTGTGGCCTGCACAGTGGAAGGAGGTGCCTGTACACCCCTACTGGGGCATGCCCTACTTAGGCAGGCCTGCAGGCTGTGGCCCTAAATGGCAAATGCATGTCAGGCTCCAAAAGCTCTCCAGAGGAGAGTGCAACAATACGAGCATCTGTTCAGGCTGCGGGCTGTGTTTACCATCATGGAAACCTGCACCCACAAATGCCCAATCTGTCTAGGTACACAGCGGACACGCCGCATTCACCAGTGCATTTGTAGCTAATGCTGGTTGCTAAAATTTTCATGGTATTCACAGATCTTGACCTTAAATCCCCAAGCTGCCCATGACTCCAGGATCACCAGCCACATGGGCAGCAGTCTTGTTTCATGGACTCTGGAGTTTCAGCATCCCTTCTCCTTTCCTACTTCTCCTGCAGATCCTGATATGGGTTATGCCAGCCCACAAGACCGAGCACCCTCCCAGGGGCCAATGGACGGAGCAGCTGAGGACATTGCCTTTCGCAGTGTCACACCACCCTCCACAGATGACAGTCATTCTCTCTTTTCTCAAAGAGAAAACCAGGTCCATAAAGGTTCGAAAATGCACCCAAGTTAGTAGCCTGAGCAGAGCTCAGGCTTCACCCTTGTCTTTATCCTTGGTCCTCCTGAATGTTATCAAATCTCCCAGATAGGATCAACGTCCCACAGACTGTCTGGACCATCAGATTTATTTCTATATTTATTAAACAATATACAAAGATATAAACAAGAAATGGACAAGAGAAGCTACAATGATTTGCTTTAGAAATAATAACATTTTAAAAATCAAACAACAGTTAATGACTTGGAGCAGCCTAAGATCAAAGCTGCACCCAGAGAACACTTGGTCTTCACAACACTCAGGCTTATCAGACAGGGAACGCTTCTCTCCTCTACACATCAGGGGAGGCTCACTCTGCCTGGCAGTGCTAACCCACTGCTCACCTTGTAATCAAATCATGTGCTGAGCTCGAAGACTAATAGATGCAAAGCTCTAAGCACACAATAGCCCTATGAGGTTGTTAATCATGGACAGCAACCGGTATCAAGGCTAACTTGGCCTTTCAAATGCTTTATGGAAAGCATCAAACTCTTGGGCAAAGCCCACAAAGTCTATAAACCTGGAGGCACCAAACCTCACTCAACAGATGGAAGGGAGGGAGGCGTCAGAAGCTGCACTTCACCCAGGCATCCTTGGGGGCAGCGGCTCAAGGACTCGCCCACCTCACATCCTGATGCTCTGCACGCATCGCACAATATCTGGCAGCAGGTGGTTTCTGTTTTCCTTGGTGACCTGTGGGAAAACGCAGGACAGTGACTGCAGAATTCCTTCCATCTGACGCCAAGAAACCTGCAAGAAAAGCCTGGAAGGCTGGGAGAGGTGATGGAAGCCCAGCCCTTCGGGGTTCTTTGAGGCAGCACAAGACCACCAAATTCCACCATCAGCTTCTGCAGTGACAGCTTGATCATAGACAGTGGCTCTGCATGCTGAGAGTCTACTCTGAAGAGAGCTTGGGCTGGGTGCCATGAGGCAGGGAGAGAGATGCAGAGAAAGGATGGGACCTGGGGTCTGCAGCTCGACCAAAAGGAAAGATGGAGAGAAGAAAGGCCCCTGGGAGCAGCAGGTGGCAGTGAGCCACTTGGAGCCCAGCGAGGCTCCAAAAGGCCAGTGTGATCCACTAACCAACACCTCACACACACACACACACACACACACACACACAGGAATGTGGACAATCTGAGAGCTATAAGGGTCCCTGAGCTTGGCCAACTGCTCCTTAAAAAAACAATGATAGGGAAGCTGAGATCAGAGAGGTGAAAGGGACATGGTGCAGGCTGTAACTCTGCCTCTTGACCCAGTGTGTGTACTCTGTAATCCATGGCCTTACAAAAGCAAATAAAGGCAATGACAAGTTTATTCTAGCTTTCCCTCACAGTAATGCATATATTACATTTTATCTACCCATGTATCCACTGGCAGTGGACAGATGAAGTATTCCATGTTTTGGCTATTATGAACCACGCCATTCTGAGCACACATTCATGTTTCTGTGTGAACATGTGTTTTTCAGTGGCCTGGGATAAAAACCTATGAGCAGAATTGCTGGCTTTATGGCAACTCGTGTTTTGCCTTTCTGAGGAGCTGCTGGGCCGTATTCCAGGGACTACACTGCTCGTTTTCTCACTGATGGTGAGTGAGGATGAGGCAGTGACCCTGCTTCTCCACATCCTCACCAGCATTTGTCATTTGCTTTCTTCAGCCGCCTCAGTGCATGCGAAGTGACCTCTTGCTGCAGTTTGCTTTACTGACCCAAGTTCTAACTGCGATGTACATACCTTTTCTTTGGAGAAACATCTACTCAGAGCCTACCAGTTTTTACTTTTATGTTACTACTGAGTTGTTGGAGCTCTTTATATAATCTAGGCTCCAGGCCCCCTCAGATGGCGACCTGTAAATACTTCCCTCAGAAAATACTTTTCTCACCTTGAGCCTTAGCCACGTTCTCACTGACACACAGTATCTATCAACATCCACAACTTTTAAAAAAAAAGAGGTTTAACTTGGCTCCTGTTTCAGTCCATTGCCAGCTGGCTGCAAGGCAGGAGAAACAGTACAGGTAGGGCAGAGGAGAAGTGGCAGCGAGGTGCAGGGGAGCCAGAAAAGGAGCTGCCTTTCCTGCCACCCCACCACGCCTGCCTCCTGGGGTCTGAGCCACCTGGTCCAACCAGACCCTCCTAACAGCAAATCAGCTATGACCCTCCCTAGCTCACCTAAGAGCCCATGAGGCCCTTGGCAGATATTTAGATATAAATCATCTCCACTTGCTCCTGGGGTCCTTCAAGCATAAAAGTTTTTAATTTTGACAAAATCTAAATTTTCTTTAGTTACTTTTGTGTGAGTACATCAAGAAAAGTTTTGCCTCCTGCTGCTCACAAGAACTTACTCTGGTATTTTCTGCTGAGTTCTACAGGTGTGGCTTGTATATTTAGGCTCATGATCCACTGAGTTAAATTTTTGTATATGGTACGCGGGCCAGACTTCACTCTTTTGTGCATGGATATGTAGTAATAACAATATCATTTGCTGAAGAACTACTTTCTTATTAAATTATGCAGACTGACCACAGACACAGTCACTTCTGGACCCACACTCTGCTCCAGTGATCCACTGTTCCAGTGATCCCTGATGCCACTACCAGAGTGTCTCAATCACTGTATTTTAAAGTTTAGAACCAGAAAGGATCAGTCCTCTGACATCATTCTTTTCCCCCCACATTATTTTCACTGGCTCTCTTTCACATCCATGTGAATTTTAGTATTCCCTTCCCAATTTCTGCAAAGACACTGTCTGGTGATTCTAGATCTGGATGTCACCCATGGGTTTGCAATCCCAGTGCTAAAACTGCAGAAGAGAGGAACATCAGCCCTGGGGCCCAGGTTAATGTCCTGGCAAGGACAGAGTTTATGTCCTATTTGAGGGGAAAAGGAAAACACACAGCAAGAGTAAATCTAAAATCTTCTACATCAGAGAGAACTTGGGCTGACTTCTCACCCTTCTGAAGACCTTACAACACGAAGGTGAAAACTGGAATAAAAAAAATTACTTTATGGAAGATGTAAGTCTAAATGGCTTTGAATTCAGATTATTAAAATACATTTTGGTTATGTAGTATTACAGTTGACAAATGCTCTAAGTTCTAAAGAGCTAAGCTTCTGTGGCCACACGCCAAAGTGGACCCAGCGTGGGACAGCAGCCAAGCTGGCGCCACCAATGCCCACAGCCCCTGGGTGAGTTAGAAAAGCTCTGCCCGCACTCACCAGGTGACAACAGTACCTCACCTCGCTGTACCCCCACGGCCTCAGGCACAACACAGAGACTCTGCCTCTCTTTTGAGGCTACTACTGCACCTGCATCACTGAGCTCAGCCCCGGCCCTGAGAGCTCAGATGAGCCAGCCTGCGCTCCCCAACGGCTCCTCAGCCCCTGGAGCTCTCATCACTCAACTGTGTCTCCAGCATTGCGTCCAGGAACTGCTGCCCCAGAAATGAGAAGAAACTGGCTTTCTAAATGTCACTTAGAAGATCAAACCTAATGTATTTTATTTTTGTAAGAAGTAACTAAATGGAATAAAAATTATTTTTTTATGTTGCTAGTTAAAAACTACGCAAAGTATACACAGCATTTCCTAGTAACACTGACCCACAAAAGTCTTTGTTTTTTGTCTCTCTATTGTTAATATTTTTTATTGTTAATATTTTAATAAATTTTTTCTAACAATTAGTCTCAAATAACCAAATACCAGTGGTGACATTTAGAGAACAGTAAGCCCTGGAGGACATGACATAAAACTATGTATAAACTTCTGGGAGAGCAACCTCACCTTCAGAAAGGTAATGGTCATTACCCAACCAGAGCAGGCATTTCCAAGGGACAGTGTACACCTCCTGCTGTTCTAGAAGACTCAGAGTTAGAATACAGGTAAGACCTGGCACCGTACCTGTGCTCTATAGCATGGGAGAGCACCTGGGCCAGCTAGGGTGGGAAAACAAACCTGTGATGTCACCAACAAGAAGGAGCATGAGGAGAGGAGAGAGGGAAGGAGAGAGCAGCTAAGCTGCTCACATGAGCCCAGATGGGTGGGAATGAAGCCTGCCAGCAGCCTGAAGAGCAGACGGCGCCGTCACTCTGCTGCCAAAAGAGCGCACCCCATTCTGGCATGGGCTTAATCATGTCACAAAGCCACCAGCTTCAAAAAGATCAAAAACTACTCACAACTCTGCTGATGGTATGCCCTGACTAGAAGGCAACAGAGTAACTCAGCAACTTCTCTCATGGAGATGTCAAAACTAAAGGGTCACAATGGCAAGTCCACTCAGAGCTCTGCACACCAGCCCAGGGAGAGATGGTAGGTCAGCTCCCCAACAGACCCCTGGCCACTCCCTCCTCTGCTTCAGGCTGTGTTCAGTGTCTTATCTGAGCGGTCTCTCCGCGAAACGACCAGACTGCCTTGCTCTCCTTCCCAGGACACCACATCAGTACCTGCTGCATCTCTGGTTCCCTCCTGACCCCCATGGGCAGAGAGCAGCATGGCTCGCAGAGCACTCTGGGCTTGCTGACCTGTGACACTGTCTACAGTGACTCTTCAGCAGTGCTTTGCTCGGGACAGGAAGGAGCAACAACTCTCAGGGCTTTCAGGGTGCTAGCTTGCTTCTCTGGAGCTGCCTTTTTTTTTTTTTCATCTATCTTTTTTTTTTTTGGCAGAACCAAGAAATGAACTCAGGCCCTTGTGCTTGCCAGGGCAGCGCTTGTGCATCTATCTTTTAACATGTCAAATGACAATACTATTTCTGCCTCAACTGTTAAACTTAATTTTAAAAATTCTAGAAGCAGAATGTACACCACTGCTTTCCTGCCTGAGCTGTCCCCTTGCTGGTGTCCAGGCAGCACTCTCACTCCGTGCTGAGGAGAGCTCCCCTGGGCCATTCCTAAAGCAAGCCTCTGGGCAGCCAAGCTCTCACGTGCCCCACCCAGGAAGCCTGAATTGAATTCCCCTTCCCTCCCAAGGCTCACTGCAGCAGATGCAGTTCTCCGGGCAGACAAGTGTCCCCAACACACTAGGCCAAGGCACCACGCGGCCCGGCCTCTGGCTCCGAGGCTCATGAGATGTGGCTCTGCTTGTGTCCTTTCGTTTTTACAAGGCCCTCAACGATGCGTCTTCACAGAGGGTTCTGTGCAGTTATTGTGCTGGGATTCGTACAACTTCTTTGCTCTGTAGATTTGTCTTCTAAAGATGGGAACATTTTAATCAGTTTCCGACCAGTCCCCAAAACTGTTCATTTTCTATTCTCTTTGCTGGGTAATTTCTGTTATTCTAACTTCAAGTTCATTGATTCTTTCTTCTGTCACCTCAGTCTGCTAGTAAGTCTACAGATACATTTTAAATTGCCAATTTTACAGTTTTAAAATTTCCACTTGCTTCCTCTATTTTTTGCTGAAACTTTCAGTATCTTTTCTGAGACTATTTTTCATTAGTTTCAAGTATGTTTATGACCAATCACTGAGGCATTTTTGTGACAGTTTTTTAATATTAGGTATTTTGGTTAGGCTATTTTAAAATCCTTACTCTATAATCCCAATGTCCTTGTCTTCTGCTGTTGATCTGATTGTATTTTCTCATCCAAAGTGAGATATTCTGACTGTGGTATGACAAGTGACTTTCAGGTTGTCTAAGATGTCCTTGCTTGGCCCTGAGGCTCACTCAGCCTGCCCTCTCTCCCTCTCTCAGGTCATACTGCCCCCCAAAGCAGCTGGCTGCCATCAGTGAGACACAGTGGTCAGTTGTACCTTGTCCAGAACCAGAGTTAACGCTCAGGAGTTTTAATGCAAAGTAGACCTCAACTCACAGACACTATCAACCCGTCCAGACAGTGCTCCTACCCGGGGTGGGGCTTCCTCCCACAGCAGCATGATCTGCCTGTGTCAGACCTGTGCTTACCCAGCACAGAGCACAGAGCTCATCACCTGCCGTGGCTCAGCCCTTCTCCTCCCACTTCCACCTGCAAGAGCCCACTCAGGAACGCCTTCCTGCAGACGCCTCTCTCTTCCCTGCTTGCACAGACATCACCTTCTTTGCCCCAAAATCACTGTCCTGTGGTCAGCTCATAAAGGAAAGAAACGGGCCTCACACATGCCTGTGTCAGGAAGAGGTGCTGGCTACAAAGGGCAGTTTGAAACATAGATTCAGATAGTTACAGCCTACCAGAAATGGAAAGGACTCAAGACTTCGTGGAGTCCACGTAAGGACGAGGCTCCCCACCAGGAGCAGTCGTGCTGCCCAGCAGGACACAGCAGCCCTCCTCTCACAGGATTAACTCAGAGCCAGCCGCCTCCTCTGCAGATCATTAGGAGCAATGATTTCCTTGTCTACAGAATATGTTGTGCCAGAGAAGGAAGCAAGGCATTATCTGAAGAAACAACAATTATTTCTGGACATGAACGTCAACTCCCTGCAACCTGCCGTAGGTCACTGAGCCTGGATGCCTTTGCAGACACAGCCAGTCCCTGGAGCCTAATGCTGGCAGTTTCCTGGTCTGGGAGCCATCTGACCTGAAAATGCATTTTCTCTCATTATCTTTCACTATCCACTGCCTGTCTCCACAGAAACTGTGCATCCCAACCAAAACTCAACTGTGGAGAGAGGCACAGGAAGGCCACTAAGACCCGAGAGTCAAGGCCAGCAGGATGTGAATGTTCCAGGCTCTCAAACCTTCACTCAAATGTCTCCTTCCTGAACTGCCCTTCCCTGACTGCCCCTCCATCCTGCTCCAACCACACTACCCGGCTTTTTTTCTTGCCTTCACTAGGACCTGAAACAACTCACTTTGTCTGCCTATAGTCTGGCCCTCAGCTCCTGCTGTAGAAGGTAAGCTGTGCAGTGGAAGGCTTGGTCAATCTTATCACTATTGTCACTCAAATTCAGAGTAATGCCTGAATACAGTAGGTGCTCAACCAGTGTCTATCAAGTGAAGAAGCCAACAGATGAAGGAAAGATAGACACATCTGTCCAGGTCTGGCTGATCTAACCCTGGCAGGCATTCACTGGGATGTAGCTCAGCGGAAAGAACTGGGTTCAATCTGCAGAGCACCATGTGGGCACATGTGGACGTCCTCCTGGAGCCAGTGGATCAGGTGGTGGGTCCTTGGTGATGTAGGGGACCCACGCAACACTTCCCCAGTTAAGAAGGCCTTGCCTCCCTTGCAGGGACAGAGTGTGTGAGGCAGGGCAGGAGTGAGGTGGGGGCAGCACTAGGCCAGCAGTGCTGACGGATACAGAAAAAAAAAGCAGTGGGGCAGATGGATAGAAAAGCAGAGCAACAAGACTGAGCAAGGTGCCAGTCACACCACAGAGCCTCCTGCGCTGCACTGTGCCTCTAACACGATGCTCCGAGCGCTCAGGGAGCCACAGCCCTGCTTCTCAAACTACAGCGGACGGGGCGCACAGAGAGGAGTCAGAGCACAATAGCTTAGCCTGATCCTGGACAGCTCAGCCCTGGGACCAGGGTCAGGCCTACAGGATTGCACATCTCACTGGCTCCAGGGGACCCCACTACAGTACTCACTATCAATGACAAGACACCAAAGCTATGCTGCCAAATAGTGTCACTGCCTGTGCTAGTGTGGCTGAGAAACTTTTAAATTCTACTTAAGTATAACTTAAGCTGAAGTAGTACATGTGGCTGGTGGCTGCTGCATGGGGCAGAGGTGTCTGTGTGCTCCCATCTTCCCAAGTTATTCTGACAGATAGTGCATCTCATTGAGCCAGGCCTCTTCTCCCTAATAGAAGTGGGTCCGTTTATAAGGGAAAACATTCAGCCAGGTGAGGTGGGGCATGCCTGTGATCTCAGCACTTTGGGTGGCTGAAGCAGGAGGACTATAAGTTCAAGTCCAGCCTGTGCAACTTAGTAACTTCAGGGAGAACCTCTCTCAAAATTAAAATATAAAGGGTTAGGGATGTAGTTCAGTGTGGAGGCCTGGATTTAATCCCTAGTATCATAAAAAAAGATAGACAGAGAAAGAGGAACCTTTCCATAAAACCATACTTGTTGTCTCTGACTCCCAACATGAACCATGGATCTAAGATACACTGCTTGAGCAGTTCTGATGCTAGAGGAGTCCAGTACCCGGTAGTGCTGGGAAAAGAAAGAGAGCAGGATGTGGAGAAAACCCTTTGTGCCCCCATAGCCTGTTTTGTCATCGAAGAGAGGTATGATCTAAGTTCTGGAAAACTCTAAGACAATCACACTTGCTTAGAGCCCAGTGCCTGGAGATAGGGAGGCAGGGGTGAGTGTGAACGCATCTGCACCCTCACCCCGACTAGGGAGGGAGGAGACAGGCTTACTCACGTTGAACACCTTCACATCGGGCCTGTTCCTGATCTCCTCCACCAGGGCCAGGGGTTTCCCTTTGGGGACTGGGATTGTTCCAAGGACCACGGTTCTTGGTGAGGACAGTGTCTGGCGAACAGCCTGGATGAAAGGCTGGCTGAAGAGCTCCATCTTTCCAATCTCATCGATGATACATACTTTCTTCTTTGGTTCACTGCTGGAACATGCCTAGGAGGGCAAAGACACTCACTGGGATGCAGAAGCCACACTGATCCCAGGCACAGGGTCTCACCCCAGTCCATTCACCAGTTAATGGTATGGCACACAGCAGATACCTACAGACTCATGCAGCAGACTCCCCTGGCATCAACTGAACACTGAACCTCCTAACCCTGACCCTGTTTCAAACACTATATTCCCTTAGAGCAGTTCCTACAGGAATCACCTTTGGATCTATGCATACCCAGGAAATAAATGGCACCCAAGTACCTCAGGGTAAAAGAAATGAGATAGCAAGGCTGACAACCCCCCTACCCCGGCACTTTATTTTTAACTGTAGGATATTCCCTGGCTGTCCACTAGAAGGACATAACTGCTCATTAGATCCCTGTGTACTCAATACTCTGATGTATGAGGGTGGGCAGGAAGAACTGAAAATTAAAAAGATTTATTAAAAGAATACAACATCTGGGCATAGTGGGTGCACCTTTAATCCCAGTACTCTAGGAGGCTGGTATAGGAAAAAAGCAAGCTGGAGTCCTACCTGGGGAACTTATGGGAACATTACATCAAATAAATACATGCATGGGGTCGTAGGCAGGCACGCACACGTGCACACACACACACACACACACACACACACACACACACACACAAATGGGGTTGGGTTGCGGCTTAGTGTAAAGGCCCCCAGCTCCAGCTCCAGAAACAGAAAGAATAATAAAAACAAAACCAGGGAATACACCTGTGTTGCTCAGATCTCCAATTCTTTCAAGCCTCATCTGATTCATGTCCCTCACACCTCTGAAATCCCAGTCGGAGCAGATGTGGCCACAGCCTTCTCAATCCTCACAGTTCCTAGGTTGCTCCCCCATGCACGCCAAGGTTGGGCTGTGCAGCCACCATGACGTGCAAGAGTGACACCAGGTCACAGACAGCAGGTAGAGATGCTGCTGCTTCTGTCCTGGCCTCCCTTTCCAGGGTCGTGTACTCTGCGGAGACGGCTGCCCTGAAGTGAGGGGCTAAGAGCAAGTGTAGGTGGTAGAGATGGACTGAGGGATGGGCACCAGCAGCCAGAGGAAAAATGCGCTACAGGACCACAGCTTAGCTCAGAAGTGGATCCTCAGCATCCAGCCTTAGGGGCACAAGTCAGCAGGACTGTGACCACCCGAGGGCCCTGGGCCAGGGGCAGCCAGTGCAGCTATACCAACTCTTGATCTGCAGACGATGTATGGAATGAGTGTCTGCTGGGGTCATTTGTTACCTGGCTATGGACAACTGCTATGTACACACTAGAGAAAGCCTAGTAGACTCAATGTCCTTGCAGAGAAAAGACACAGTCCAACATGTAGAAAGCACTCCAGTGATGCAGGGCAGCAAATGCATTTCAGATCGTTGTACAGAGCATTGCTATGAAAGCTTTAGGAGACCTGGCTCAAAGGCCCCCTTTGCTACAGTGGTTGGGCCCTTCCACAAAAGTGGTACAGGCCAGCTAGATGCTGAGTAGGGTGCATATGGCACCCAGTAACACATAGGACCAAGGGGCCAAATCTGCAAGGCCTTGCCTGGTGCCCAATGATGGAGGGTGCTTTTGTCTCTCAGCTGGGAGAGGCTAAGCCAGAAAGGGTCACGGGTGCTCTGAGAGACAGATGGCTGAGAGGGAGATGTCTGCTAGTGCCATCCACCCAAGACAGCAGAGTCCCTGCCAGCTGTGACAGGAGAGAAACATGATGCAGCCTTTCCAGATACTAAGGAAGCAGAGCTCCTTCTTCCTGCTTAGTGGCACACTCATAGGAAGTGCTCTTCTGTCTCACAGCAGAAAGAACAAGGAAGGCCACCGCAATTGCCAAGAGGCCTCAGTGGTGGCCAAGCTTCACTATTTCTGCTGTGGTTCACATTCACCTCCCTGTCAAGTGTACCTGTAATATGCCTGGCCCTCCTCGTATGGGGGTTAGGAGTCACAGGCTCTGTCTTCTCTGCAGAACTGATCAGAACCCTAGACCGGAGAAGGGGAAGGCTTAAGAGTCCTCGCTGCCGCTGCCATCTGCTACATCAGGCAATACTTACACCAAGTTCTCTTCAAAAATGAATGCTGAATTTGAAGAAATAAAACTGCCACCAGATACATGTCTGTGATGGTCAGTCCCACAGGAAGTTCTCTTGTTTTCCCAAAAGCAAGCCTCTCCAATCCACCTCACTCTCTCCAAGGGATCTAGAGAGCATTTCAGTCTCCAAACACCGCACATATGTAAATATACATGTGTAGATACAGAGCATGTGGCCCTGCAGCCTCCTTCCTGCACTGGCCAGTATGTGTGTCCAGTATTTTGGTTTGCTTGGGACACACATACTGGCCAGTGCAGTGCATATGAACTGCCTTGGGCCACATATAAAATACAGTGTCCCCCCGGAACTCAGTTCAGAGTTTTTCTTCCCTGTTATTTGTAGATTTTTCCTTAGGATCTAACTAAAAGTTGTTTGTGGAAACTGCAAACCTCCTCCACATGTGTTTTATTTGTTTTTTGAAGGGAAGGTTGCAAGTAGCCAATCTAGAGTGCTACTCAGTTCTCCTTGCTGCTAAATTGCTACTTCCTGTGACCTACCTCCTGCAGATGCACCAGCATTCCTGAGTCTTAACAGGTTGCTATAGCTGTGCAGCTGTCTTTTGCTCTTCTTTTTAAAACCCACAGATCCCTAAAATGTCACCAGCATACCCTGTGCCTGCTAAGATTTTGTTAATACAGTATGTTATTAAATTAAGTTATACATTACTGCAGAGATATAGCATATTTAGGGCTTAAATTATAAAAAAAATAGGCATGTGTAGGATTTTTTCTGACCATAGCTGAAATCTGCAGCTTTCCACATTCACAGGTACTCTAGAAATATAACTTTTGTGAATTTCAGGGACCCTCTCTATATAGTATAGTTAATGTATGAGCAATGGAACTGCCTATATTTTTAGGTATTTTATTATACTATTAAAATGAATAACATGAGAAATGAGTTTAACAGTTAAGTGAGAAAACTTATCTGCTTAATAACAATAAGCAGCTTTCTTCTCAGGCATAAGGATGGGCAGTGACGTGGGAATACTATTATCCCCAGTGCCCCCCATTACGTCCCGCACTGCACAAGCACGGGTAACGCCTGACACGCCCGCACCTCACTGGACAGTGTGCGCAGCAGGCTCGGGAGCAGACGCCTCACCCTGCACCCTTCCGCACAGCACTGCTCTGACGCTTGTGCAGCCTGCGCTTAAGCACCAAGCAGCCGAGACATGCAAAATATCACTAAAAGTCAAAGTATTATGGTAAAAGTTTATGGCATGTGGGGCTGGTTAGTTGCGATCCAGGGTGACCTGACATTCAACCCCATCTCTATGCTAGACACCAAGGTGCCTGAACACGTGTACACAACGTCTTCTACCAATGAGAACTGCTCATTATACAATCTAAACTTAGGTAAAATTTTCTTTCTGTCCAGTGCTGGGGATCTTTATAGTCTAGTTACTGTAGGAATCTCTTTTAAATTTTCAATTTGTAATAAAAATGCAAGAGATTCATACTCAGATATCAGGTGCCAAGCTGCCTAGGAGTGGGCAACATCTACTTCAGTTTTTTTTTTTTCTTTTTTGAGACAAGGCCTCACTATATAGGTTTAGGCTGACCTTAAACTTGTAAGTGGTCCAGGCTGGCCTTGACCTCTTGGCAATCCTGCTGCACCAGCCTCCTGAATGCTGGGATTAGAGGTGTGCACCACCATGCTCAACTTACCTGGTTTTTCTAGTAGCCCCTGTGCTTTAGAAGGAACTAAGGTATTCACAAGTGCTTTTTCTCTCTACAAATTCAAGCCACTCCAGACAAAACAGAAACAAGTCAGTGAGCTTTATCCTGTGAATGCTGGATTATAAGTGCACAAGACGTGGCCCATACTCACTCTGGCTGCCCTCAGTTTGTTTTTCAAAAAGGGTAAACAGACACTGAGCAGCAGAAAATCTCTTGTGCCTGTCAGACCAGAGGCCTGGAAAAAATTAAGATTATTTTTTGGTCCTTTATCATTAGATGTATTTTAAGACTACAAAGAAAATGTAAATATAAAATAAGCAATTTTATTTACCCAAAATACTGAAGTGAGAACAAGCTAATGAAAAATGTCCTTGCTGTATGTAAATTATCTGCACAATACATACTTCTGGCAGATCAAAGTTAATTACTTTTAATCCCAGGCGCACAGCTGGCTTCCGAGCTCACTCCTGTGGGTCGGCAGGTCCTGAAAACCATGGACACCACAGGCACGGGTGCAGCCTGTCCTCTCCACATTTTATGTGCTGGGAAAGCAGAAGGCAGTGGCGACAGCAGCACATGGCCAGCTCACAGCTCGGTACCTTGGGAAGAGGCAGTGAGCACAGGGCCTCCGTCAGATACTCCATCATTCATTCCAGGCCTCAAGGTTTCAGCCTCCCCTGGAAGTCTGGGGGCACGTGGGCTGGGGGAGTGCTGGGGCTAAGACAGCACCTGCCACCAACAGTCAGCGGGGCATCATGAGAACCCAGCACTGTGCCTGACCAGCCTGGACATCTGGGCATGTGGGACTCCAAGACGGACTTGAGAGCACTCTGGCCCCCAGCTTTCTGGAAACATAGACTGAACTATGACATGGGGCCTCTTCTGAGTGCCACTGCCCACTGCCTTCCTCAACTCAACAAGAGATAGAAGCACCCTCTGCTCAGCCCCTAGGAGGAAGCGCTCCTGCCCCTGACAAGCACAGTTGCATTTAGTGTCCTCATTGCAGCAGAGGGTGTCAGCCTCTGGGTACTGGTGACCCTCATGGAGCACAGAGACACACTAGAGTCAATCCAAGGCCATCTAACTCTGAAGCCCTGCCCTACACCTGTGTACTGCACTTGTATACATCTGTACAGCTTTCTCCAGCAAGAAAGGGTAAGCTGTGCCTAAGAAATACTTCTTGCCAGGAAGAAGCTGCTCTCTTCTCCCAGATGAAGCAGGGTGTCCAGGGAGCCACAGGCACAAATGTCTGTGTGCAGTATGACACAAGAGAAGATACACTGTGAGCCTGAGAGCCAATGGCATCACCAACACCACTGCACAAGTATAAAGGAAGACCTGGGTGCTACACAGGGACCATGGCCTCTATCAGCAGTTACCTGTGGACACCCAAGCAGGCCTGGATTTGTGCTGTTTCCTACCACCTGGCAGCTGAATGCTTTCAAAACCATTTACCATGAAATACTGGTATATGAGTATTTGAACTTTTGGTGAAAGTTTGTTGTCTTTAATGCCTGATAGCCTTGTCTACCAGTGTCTCTCACTACAGAGAAAGAAGATTGCTTTGCTATGGTATAATGGTGATAACCTGTTTCTAGCTGATGGGATGACTGGCTAAAAAGAGATGTGCAGCTTAGCTCAGGAAACACTGAACTACCAAGCTTCCAAAGTTTAGCCTTTGAAAACCACAGTGACATATTTTCTAGCTGCTGCTACCTTGGTGGACAAGAGTATTTCAAAAAAAGTAGATAAATCTGGAAAGTGTTCTTATGTCACAATGACTTAAGAAGTTCGGACACAGCTAGAATTGGCTACTGGAAGTCTGGGAAAGAGGCTGTGTGTGATCATGACATAGCTCAGTATTCAGTACAGCAAGAACTGGGCAACTCCCTGATTAGGGTCTCAGCACCAGTATCGCCAAGGCCGCCAGCCTCAAGATGTGACAGGAGAAGGGGCACCATTACATTAATAGCTTTTCAGCTGGATGTAGTCATGATCCAGAAAAGGAAAGTTCCACATAGCAGAACTATGTTCTTCAAAAGATCACTATTATAAAGAATTCTTCCAGGTTACAGGAGCTAACAAGCTGACAAGTTGAATGTGTCTCTTTGATTCTAGTCAGATTGGACCCTCAACTGTAGGAAAAGGAAGGTCACTAAGAATACTGCTAAGCCACGTGACAGAACCAGAAGATGAAGGTCATAGTGTGTCTACTGAGTTCCTAAGTATGTCAGACCATTGAACATGGGTTTAAACTGTGAAATCTGCTTATGTCCTCATATCTTTTATTTACAGACACTTGTGACAATTTGAAAAGACTTGGAGAAGAACCACAGAGCCTAGAAATACTGAAACAAGGAGTTCAGTATGTCACAAATGCATAGAATATACAGACGTCTGCTTTACTACTTACTATAAAATACTGCATACGTATAGATACCAGAGTAAACTTATCAAAGCAGTCACGTAGATAGGGCCCATGTACAACACTATCTGCAGTAGAAAATAAAAACACAACATCATAATCCTATGACAGCAATCTTGATGTGATCTCGCAGCCGCTTCCTGCTGCACGTGTGGTGAGCTGCGTTCAGAGTTCGCTCTCCAAAAGCCTGTGATGCTCACTGCCACACGAGCTGCTCACCTCCAGAGGACTGTACACTGCAGTAAAAAGTGACTTCTCTGGAGCCCTGCATGTTTTGCTGCATGTGAAACATATATGAGATACAAAGTATATATTGACTGCTTATTGGTAGGCCTTCTGGTCAACAGCAGGTGAGAAGAAGCTAAGTTCTGGGGGACTCAGAAGTTATCTGTGAATTTCTAATTGTGAGAGGGATGTGGAATGTCACCGCCCCAAAGCCCAACACTGCTCAGCCACCAAATGTTTATCAGTGATGTGAGGGTATCCATATTTTTAAGAAAAACACTGAAGATTCAGGAGTAAAGTATACTTATAATTACAATGTAGTCTCAAATGGTAACTTCTCCCCCAAATTTATGTATTTATATAAACACATACAAGATGTATACACACTCAGAGATATACAATGGGAAAGCAAAGGTAAACAATAAGGCAAATAAATTAAAATGTTAAAAATAGGTAACTGGGTAATAAGTACACACACAGTGTTCTTACTGCATTATATTCTTGTAATTTTAAGAGCAAAATTAAATTCAAATTAAGTTTTAAAAAATGGAACCAGCACAAAACAAAAGAAAATTACTCATATAAATACTCAGATTTAGATGCAGAAAAATAACTAATTCATCTTGTGTAAATGTTCTTCTGAAGAAGTATGGGGCCTCAGACAGAAGCTACAGGTGAGAGAGGAGAAAGTGCCAGAACGGAGGCAAAGCGGGTGGACAAGGGGCAAATAAATGCAGCAGTCTGCACAGATGCAACCCAGGCCTGCTTACAAAGCCTTCAGCCCTGAGAGGTGGCCAAGGAAGAGCCGCAAGTGGGTGTCGTGACCCAGGGCACACGAGCCACAGAACCACACCAACGCCTCAGCCTGGACAGCAAAGCCTCAGCCCACCAGCCAATACCAGAAGATGGCCAGTGAGAGTCAGCAAACCTTCAGCCAACACTGCACATGAGCGGCAGAGGCTGGCCAGGCAGCTTTCAGATCCTGCTCTTCCTCTGCTTCCCTTCCAGGAAGTTTGCACTGAAGACTGCAAGAGTCAACAGAGAGCTTTTTGCCTGCCTAGCTGGCTTTGTGGTATATACATGATGAAGAGCAGAGAACCAGACACTAAAAAACAAGCACAAACGCTGCCACAGCAATGGCTAACAATAGTGAAACAAATTGTAGGTCACTCCCATCGCTTTCCTGAACAGATCCAACTGAAACTTGACAGTTCTCTGTCCTCCCAAAGCCCAATGGACTGAAGCACAAAGCAGCACTTCCAGGGCAAGCTCTAGGAAGCAGCACCTTTCCTGGGTGAGTAGCTGGACAGAATCTGCAAGATGTAACAGTCTGTTTCGGAATAAAAACGTGCCTCAAAAACAAATGAAAGCCTTCCTTGGATCAAAACAGGAACTAGAAGGTTCAAACTGTGTTGGTTTTCAATGGATGTTCTGATTCTAACTTACTATTCCTTCCATAGATCTTTGTTAAAAATGGCACTCAAAACAGGGCTGTACTTAGATGTCTTTTCTTCTTTTAAACACTATAATACACTTCTATCCTTTTGTGCATACAGGAGATACACAAAAAACCACTAACATCTCAAATCCTACATTGCAACAAGTTTTAGGACAGCATTCAGCATAGCTCTCAAAAAGACCATTGTAGAAAAGGTCAGTTCTATTCTGTGAACCCTAATTATCTATGAACTAAAACCCAACTCTCATTACAACAGCAGCAGAAAATACAGGACCCTATGAATCACCTCACCACAAAAAATTTTAAAGAAATGGAATGAGAAAACTATTTTTTTGGCTATTGACAATAAAAATCCTCTGAAAATTAAGTTATCTTTTATATCAAAATAACTATTATAGTTCCAGTTTTGTACTGTTCCAACCACTTCATACGACTAGATTTTCAGTTCTAACCACACCATTTGACTTTTTTTAGATGCATGATAAAGTCCTGATTCATGCTGGCATTACCAATTACAAACTCCATGTCCCTAGAAAGCTGTATCCTTTCTGCTTTGTGCCTCAGTTTCCCCATCTGTAAAACAGAAACACAGTGGAAATGTTCTGAGGACTGACTGGATCTGCAGCTGATAAACAGCTTGCGCTCAGTAATGTTTAACTGCCACCACTGATATTACTATAATGGGTTAACTGAATTTTGTGCTGTAACTGTGAGAAATTACTAGGAGGAACCTTGTGCTTTTTGTTACCTACTCTAAATAATGCATTCTTGCTCTCTGCTCAAGGCTGCTTAGCAATGAGTAATTGTTTCTTGTCAAGGCAGCAAGCTGAAATAAACTCCCTCTCTAACCGTTTTCTGTAAACATAGTCAGCTTAAGATGTATCATATAAAAACATGCTCTTATCACTAAACTGTGAAAGACTCCTTACAGTTTGCCGTTATGTCAAAGGAATGTGGATTTTTGTGTTCTGTGCTAGATAATAAATTTTCTTACCAAACATGGTTATTATTTTTGCTTTAAAAACCCCTGTTCCCAGGGACCAGGGCTGATCAGTTCTCCTGTGTGAGAACTGGCTGACAGTCTTGAGCTCAGTAAACAAAGGTTCTTTCAAATTCTAATTCAGCCTCTGATCTGGTTTCTATACTGAGTGACCCCTAACAATTACCACCAGCACAGTACAATCTGGAAGCATGAATAAGGTCATTTTTGCATCTTTTTTTTTTTTTCTAGTACCAAGGATCAAACTAAGGACCTGGCATTTGCCAGGCAGGCAGCTATGCTACTGAACTATCTCCCAGACTCCATAAGGTCATTTTTGAAGAACAGATGGGGTAGTTGTGTAGGATCAAAGAGATCAATGAAAGAAAACAGATGCCCCTAAAGTGCGTGCATGCACACACACACTTCTTAAAATATCTCATGAAACATAATAAACTAAAAATGGGTTATTTAAAAATGAGTTTATTAAACTGGCTAATCTAGAAGAAAACCCAGCATCTCACTGTATATAACTCTCAAAATATATTCAGATGGAGCAGAAATGTGTTTTTTAAAAAGCATGTAGAAAAAGAAACAGGTAAGTTTTTATATTAATTTAGAAAAGAGACAAGTTCATACATGAGAAGCAGGAAAGAGGCACAGAAGGGAGAGGAGAGGAGGCATGGAAGGAAGAAGGAAATAACCAAAGTCACGCGACAAACAGAAAAACAGAACCGATAAATATAAAAAGTTTATTTGCTACATAAAAGACCTTTTTAAGACAAAAAGGGGGAAAAATGAAAAGAGGGATGAACCAACAACTTAAGACTAAAATAAACTTACCCAACAAACAACTGAAAAACATTTAACCTCATTAGTAACTTAAAAGTGCAAACACAGTGTGTGCTTTTAATTTATAATCAGTCCAGCACTCAGCAAAGGCAGAAAGCACAGCAAGTCAAAGATGACTTCAAACTAGCAGCAGGCACAAGGTGGCGCAGAGCAGGCACTTCCCCTCCTGGAGGCAGCGAGCTGCAGACTCCTGCCTGGGCAGCAGCAGGGTGTAAGGCTACCCCCAGGGGAGAGTAACCTAAGTGCTCAATGCAAGCGGGAGCAGCACTTAGCTCAGCGCTGGAAACGCCACTGCCACCAGTGTATGCAGCCATTAAGTAGCAGTTTTGAGAATTAAGTTATGAGGCCCTTTGCTGTTATTCAACCATAACTGAGAGAGAGAGAAAAAAAGCCTACAGAATTCCTTGTTCCATTTTTCCCAATTCTGGAAGATGGAATATGTTTTTTGAAAAAAGGTAGAAATAAAACGCGTAACAGTGGCTATCTCAGAGATCAGCTTATAAGCTATTCATTCTTATGTTTTTTCTTTTTTATTATTGTTGTTTCACAAATTCTTTACCATGAGCATACCTTTAGTACTTGGTAAAATAATAAGAGCTGTCAAATATGGCAAGATATCACCCATGGAAGGGGCAGCCAATAGCAGACAAGACTTCCAAGCACTTTATAAAACCTACTGAATCTAGATGTTTGCAAACTCATGCTTCCTTCCTTGTCTCTCTGGTGCCTCAGATGAGTCCTGCCGACAGAATGTAACCGAAGTACGTGCGGGAAGGCAGGTTGGCACCTGGGCCTCCTCTTCCCCTTCCCAGCCTCAAGCTGCTTCCAGCCCCAGCCAATGTCACTTCTCTGGAGAACAAAACAGTCACGCCAGCCCCACCAGAAAATTGTCTGTCTTCTGTTTTTCATAGTATTTTAAAAGAAGGAGCTAGCTATGTACATGCTTGTAATCCCAGTACTTGGGAACCTGAGGCAGGAGGATCCCCAGGAGTCTGAGGTCAGCCTGGGCTACACAGTCAGTTCAACACCAGCCTAGAGACCTCCATCTCAAAAAACCGGAAAGACTCGTGCTCTCATCCTACCTGGCCTGATGCACTAAAATGTTTTGCTGTGTTCCTGGAGGACGGGTTGCACCTGCCTAAAACATGGTTCCCAAAGCTTCAGGTTTCCCTGATCATCTGAATGGCTAATAACAAAACCTGGCTCTTTCATGTCCCCCATTTTTGATGCCTAGCTAATTTAATTTTTAAAAATAAAAGCAAAATTAATTCCTTCCTCGCTTCTTTATCCCAATAAAATCTGTGGGATGGGAGAAATATTTTTTGTTCTAGAACAGAAATCCAAGGCCGGGCGTGGTGGCGCATGCCTGTAATCCCAGCACTCGGGAGGCTGAGGCAGGAGGATTGTTGTGAGTTCGAGACCAGCCTGAGCTACAAAGTGAGCTTAAAGCCAGCCTGAACTGCATAGCGAGACCCTGTCTCAAAAAGACAAAAAAAAAAAAAAAAAAAAGAAATCCAAGACAATCTGCAAGGGACATTTCCCACCTGGAACTGGAACATCTGCTTTTGGTAATTGGAATACAAAACCTAAGAGAAGTCTGCTTTTACTTTTTTCACTAAAAACAGACACAAGATCTTGACCCATCCACACAGGAGCTCTTATACAATCCTGCAGCTAGACAGTAAGTGGGTGTGCATACTCCTCTCCCAGCATTCTGTCTGCTCTAAGCACAGTAAAGAAAGATCAATCCTTCATATTGATTTAATGCCCAAAGCCAGACTCTTCACTTGAATTTCATTAGAAGCAATTCCCTTGCAGTCTGAACATTTAGATAGAGAGGTTATGTATCTGATGGGGAAATAACTAGGAAGTACCACATTCGCCGACTGCTCCCACACAACCCAGCAGCTGCCACAGTACCCTGAGGAAGGAACGAGAAAGCAAAGAGGAGGGAAAAGGAGGCAGGGGAGACAAAGTGTGAGGGCTTGGGGAAGCAGTACAGACCATGGAACCCACCAGCTCTCTGAAACTGAGGATCTCTGGTAGGCTGCATCTAAACACTTTAGCAGGCCAAACACAGTCACCAACTGATAATCCCCCAATCAAAAAGCTTCTGAAAAAAAGCTTCTCATGTAGCAAACCCTAGGCTTTCCTGTGAATTCTATCAAATGCTAAGAGAGAGAGAGAGAGAGAGAGAGAGAGAGAGAGACAAAGAAAGAAGAAAGAGAATTCACAAACTCTTCCAAAAATTATCATTCTATGAGATCAATATTGCCCCAACCCCAAAGCCAAACAGAAATATTCCAAGCTGCCAACTACATTCCATACACAGACAGAGGCATCCTCAATAGACTAAGCAAATAAAAAGGCTTGATAAACACACAGGAAGATGCAGGGGACCTCCCTCTGGAAATGTTGCCAGCTGAGTTTCCTAAAAATAGTTACCTATGCTGAATGCATGTGACAAACATCCTACCTATGGGCCAGAGGGACAGCAAACTACAGCTTATCTTTATTTAGGTTCACCTGGTCAGAACAATTTTAAACTGTACAAGGCACATTCAGCCTCCCCACAGAATCAGCGGCCATTCTGTACCATGGCTGGTGAATTCCACAATGCATGAGTGCAGAGGGGCTCACTGGGCAGAAGGTCATACTCACGTTCTTCAGGACAGGAAGTGCCAACTGCTCGAAAGAGGTCAGATCAACCACATACTGCCCAACTCTGCAGTCAAGCCCCCCGGAATGAGGCTGTGACCTGAAAGAGGAAACAGCGTGTTCTGCAGAAAAAGTAGTGTTCTGGCACTGGGTGCACCCACCAACCCAATCTGACTGGGTTAGAGACTACGGGGATTCAGTCTTCCCTCAGAGAAGAGTGCTATGCTTAAGGGTCCCCAGGAGCACCAAGGGATATCTTTTGCTTCACACCACGGTCTTGCAGTTCCAGAAACTAGGCACTGTCTGAAAAGTAGCATTAGGCAAGAGGGCAAGAATAACAAAGACAGCACAGCAGCCAGGGTTTGATCCCCTTTGTGCTGTGCCGGCCCCGCCCCTGGACCTGCTGAGACTGTGACTGAGCCTGGGCAAGGTGGCGCAGGGCGGCACACACCTGTAATCCCACAGCTTGGGAGACTGAAAACAGGAGAATTATTATGAGTCCAATTTACGTAGTGAGAAATTCTTTTTAAAAAAAGAATTTCAAAGACAGAAATGTGGATAACTGTGCCACCTGCGCTTAAGTGAAATATGGCCTTAATGACCTCGTTTTTCATATGATAGTCTCTGTTCTTCATCTGAGAAAGCTCTAAAGGTCCCAAGATTCCTCAAGACATACAAGGGTATTGGCTCAACCTGAGCTAGAGAGAAAACTCAGGTTCTCTCTGAGAAGGTAATCAGACTAGAAATGCTTCTGGAACATGGACAGGAGGGCAGCCCGGAGCTAAAGCCCCACAGAAGGGAAACATCAGTACCTGACTCTGGACAGTGGTCCCTGAGCACCAGATAAGGTGATCACATCAAATCCTGTCCTCCTCCCTCCCTGCCGGACTTCTTTCGTGTAGAATCCATCCACAGGCACCCCATAAGACTGCAGACGCTCACTGGCTTTCTGAATCAAGGTGGTTTTTCCAACCCCTGAAAGAGCAAAGAGAAGATGCATTAAAAGAGAAGGGCCCAGCTCTGTTGGACACACACAGCAGACTCCTGGAGGCAAGCACAATGGAGAGAGAAATGGGCTACACATGGATTTACGGATATGAATTTCACTACTCTTATTCCTCCCAGGTATTATGCATTTTTCATTTCAGTAGAAATAAGTACGATAAAACATGAATGGTATCTCGCCGCTTGGGTTCTGAAACACTTTTATCACATATATAATTCCGTAACTAGCTGAGTGACTCTCTGATAATTCTGTCAAATGCAGTTTGCATTGTGAGTTGCACCTCTACTTCTCCTAGCTTTACCCCTTCCCTCCTCTACCATGAAAATGACACTGCTCATGCAATAACTGGAAGCTTCCAGTGCAGAGCAGGACTCCAACCTTCAGGAAACAATACCCCCACTCTACCTGCCCCCTAACTGAAAATGTTTCTGCTAAATCCCATGAACACCTTCCACATGGTCACTTTTAACTTCTTCAAAAGGGATGCCCGCCAGATGGACAGCTCCACCCTACATCTTCTCCAGAGTCCCGGAGCATCCTTTCTGCATACCACCAACTGGCCCTAACGTCACCATCTCCAAGGCCCCAACCTTCCATTTGTCCTCAGTCTTGCCCACATAAACTAAACCATACACCCTGAGCACCTCTTAAACTCACTACCAATCCCTTCCTTATTAAGCCCTTTAGAGGGTCCCTGAATATCTCTTCTGTAGGACCCTAACCCCTTCAATATCACATTACTTTTTCCAAGCTCTCTAAGATTCCCTTCTGCTCATCTCTAACCCCTCTAATATCACCCTTTTTCAGGTCCCTTAGCATTCTTCTTGCTTGCCTCAACCTCTCTTATCTGAGCCTATGCACCTCTACCCTGTCCCAGCTAGCCTGTGACCACTCAAATGAAATCACCATTGTTCACAAGTACAAGAGCTGCTACCCAACACAGGACCACCAAGCAGCAATGTGAAGGAGCAGTAACTGGGCTCCTGTGAGTCCTCACAACTAAGACAGGGAGCACTCTAGCAGGTCTCCAACCGGCACATGCAAGTACCAGAGTCACTATCCTGTTGTTTCTACTGCAATCCCCACAGAGTCATCAAGGTGCCCTTTTGTTTCTTTGAAATAAAATATAATTCCTCACTCTTAAAAAATATGGACACCTGCTGACTGGAACAGCGACAGCATACCCCTTTTCTGAAGGCCGATTTCAGTGTGCCACCACAGCATCAGCAGTTCTGTGACTGCACATTTATCCTCAGCAAACTGCCTGATTAGAGCACACGGTGTGAAGTCAGAGGTTCACTGTACTGTTCTTCATACCAGCGAAACACTGAACACGACCCAAGTGTCAGTCAGTAAGGAACGGTGACTCAGGACACCACGTATACAACAGCGGCATGTAAATACACAAGAGCACTTTACTTACACTGATTAGCATGAAAACAATACACAGAAAAAGTGAGTTAACTTACCACAAAAATATACAGTATTATTCCATTATGGTTTTTTTAAAAAAAGGCAAAATATGTATATGTTTATAGAGAAAAAAGGTTCAGGATAGAACAAGAGGTTACCAGAGCTTCTTTCTGAAGGGTTTTCATGTGATTGCCACTTTCTCCCTTAAAATATTTTTAATTTCTTCAGTTATTGTTCTTACTTGGGGCAGGTATTACTCTTTTTTTTTTTTTTTTTTTTTTGTGGAACCAGGGATTGAGCTCAGGCCCTTGCACTTGCCAGGAAAGCGCTTATTCCACTGAGCCATCTCCCCCGCCCTACTCTTGTTTCAAGAAAAAATTACACTTAAAATGGAGGAACATATTAACTCCTACTCAAAGAGGTACACTAAAGGGACTTGTATGTTATATAGAACAACTTGGTTCAGACTATTTTTTCAGCTCTTGAAAGCTTCTAGCTAACTTTTCATTTTGATTAGCTAACCTGCTACTCTAGGAGCTGTCTGCATTTGCTAAGAAGTGACCTCAGAAAGACACAGTGTGAAGGACACACGAGATAACGCCAAACGCAGAGGAGAGCAGGTCAGAAAGCCGCACAATTACATTTTGCTTGCTTCCCCCTTATGTAAATCCTCAGATGAGGAGCAAAGTGCAGGCAGCTGAAGTTGGAATATGACACATACTCCTCCATACGTAAGGAGATGAGAAAGGGAGGGTCATTGTTAGGAGATGCCTTATCAAGAAAGTCATCACTGGGTTCAGCTGAGCTTGGCTCAACAGGAGAGCCCTCAAAGGCATTCAGGGCCTCAAGGCTCAGTCATCCTGAGGGGTGAAGAAAACTCAAAGGCATTCAGGGCCTCAAGGCTGTTATCCAAGGGGTGAAGAAAACAGAAGGTGAGTCCCTTCAGTCAGGCTGATGATTCAGAGATAGCAACTCCATGGCTCTCCCAGCCAGTCAAAGTTGGGAAAATGCTGAGTGGCAAGGGGCTGCGGACATGTACAACCAACAGTGACCTCCTTGAGAAGGTACCTAGCTGTTGAACACCTGAAGAGGATTTGGACGGCCTTAGTGTATGGTAAGTCAGTAACAGACTAAAACAAACGAGAACACCAGACAGTTACTCCCAACCAGGGATACAGCTGTGCATACACAGAAAAGGAAGAATCAATTACTAGCTGGTCCTGCTGTCCTCAGCTTTTACTGTTATGGTACTCCACACACTTACTACCAAGCTAATGACAATTACACGGCAACCACATTAGGACGAGGAAGATGCTGAGGTGGGTGGGTCTGAACACAAGTTCAAGTGGCACCGGGGAAGACTATAAGTTTTTTAATTTTGTGCAACTGAACTTTATGTAGAAGTAAAAGGTGGAAGAGCAGTCAGGACTAGCACAGTCCCCGGACTAGAGTGGCCAGGAGGCGCGTGGCGCGGAAGAGAGACCCAAAAGGAAACCAAGTTTTAAATAAAGCACTCACACCCGGGCTTTGGGGGACGGGGCGCTGCCATGGGTGGGCTGGATCTCTAGGTTCTCGGACCTTTCTCAAACCACTCGCCTTGGCCACAGCTCACACTCTCGCCTCTCCTGCTACCTGGTAAAACATCTGAACTCTGCGACTTTAAACGTAAGCATTACATAGAACGCAGTGTCTCCACCATCAGATCTGGCTCCCGGCCCAGGCGCCTAGGGCACCACCATGGGACGGCCCCTCCTGCCTGCTCTCCTCTGACTGCAGGGCCGGACGCCGAGCACCCCGATCCCTGGGCTCGCGCTCAGAGGCGGCGGCACCCGTAGCTCAGAGCGCGTTCTCATTGGGGGGAAGAGGGAGGTGAAAGTGGAGGAGGGCTAAGCCAGGCACGTGGGGAGCCCCGAGACCGCACCCGCGAGCACACTCCCGGCCGCGCCGCCCACAGCGCCTCCGCCCATTAGGTCCCGGAGGCAAGAGCCCCCGCGGTCACCTGGCGGTCCGGTGAGGAACACGTGCGACGCCATGTGCAGGTGGGTCGCGGTCTTTGCGGCAGCCGGATCAAGGGTCAAGTCTCAGTCGGCCCTGACCCGCGAGCACTCCGACCCGGGAGACCAACCGGAAGCAGTGCTCTGCGCATGCGTCGCTGCCTCCTCCAGAGCGCCGGATCGCGCCCCCTGCATTTGAGCGCCTCCGGGGTCTGTCTGCTAATCGTGGGCGGGCCCAGTTTCCAGGGATACCTGTGGTACATCTGGAGGACCCTAAGACCCCAAGGGTTTGCACAGTGTTCTTGAGTGGACATTTGCTTTTGTACCTAGTCTCCAGAGATGCCGAGTGTCAGGTTACTGAACTTTTGCTTGAAGTTCTAATTTCAGTCTAAAATACTGTAGATGAGCCTTCGCATTAGCTGAGCAAAGGAAGGTGGCTCTATAGACAGACTTAAAAAAGCACAAATAACACCAGGCATGGTGATCTTTGCAGTTACTCCCTCTACATGGTTAGAACAGGGGACCTGCTTATTGTCCTGACTCAGGTACTGGGCAATTCCTTCTTTTTAGGATAACTGGTCCATTTCAAACTTCACTTTGATTGCAAGGCACTTGGCACAGTGACATCATTCTGACTGAGCAGGGCTCCTGGGCCTACTGTGGGAGGTCCACTCAAAATAATAACGTCCTATAATCACAGAAGTCATTAGGCTTAGGCCAGTCCTGAGCATTTGCATTTTGTAGGAAGCTCCTGAAGTTCTCAGGGTTTGAAAATCACTGGTCCCAGACTGCTTCCCATATCCACCCACACATGTGATACTGTCTCCACACCTTTATATCAAGCCTCCTAAGGATTTGCTTCATAAAGAATCAAGTAGCTGCTGGCCTTATTTAACCACTTCAAGTGTGCCAGCCAGCAAAATGAAGGGGCAATAGCTTTGGACCAGATTTGCCTGTAAACTGTTTTAGTCTAATGTGTACAGTTTGACTTGTGATCAATCATTCTCCACCCTGGCTGAGAAAGCAGTTTCAGGGTGCGCTCAATATAATTGAGTTGTCCTCACACAGACCTCTTGGCTCCTTTTGTCCTACAATATATGGCTGTCAGATGGCTTTAGTTTCTTGCTGTTTAAAAAAAAAATTGTCTTAAAAAAGCATGATATTGTTGTCACCGTCATTCCTGGAGCACTTACTATACTGTGTACTACAATATGCTATTTACCATACCAATGGTACAATGGGTTAGAGTTAGGGTTAGGGTTCTTCCATATCTTGTACCTGCAAATGAAATCAGTCAAAGAACAGCTGATATGACAAAGTAAAAGAAGGAAGGAAGGAAGAAAAACATGATTGTGTAACATCACTGATGAGCAGTCTGGATTTGCAAGGCTCAAAGAAATTAGCTTATGTTTTTCTAGGGTTGCATTATTTATAATTTGGGCATCAGTTTTTGTAACTCAAAAACATAGAGAATTGAGATGTACAGAATCAATGTCTTGGTAATGAGAAAGAAAATGCTTTTATTCTTGATCCATTTAATTATGGGATGATGGCTACATGGCTATTTTCACTTGATTTGTAAAACTTTCTCCATGTTGTTATACATCAGTAACCATATAAGTTAAAGAACATATCTAACAGATTTTTTAAAGGGAGAACATAATTAGCAACAAAGTACCAGGCTAAATCTAATTCTTTACTATCTGTCTAAGGTGACTTGTGTACAAAATAGGTTTTGTCTTTTTTTATTAAAGCATAAGAACAAAGCAACTCCACTCTGAGTTTTAGATGATCTGGCCACCTTTCTCTCTCTCTCTCTCTCTCTCTCTCTCTCTCTCTATATATATATATATATATATATATATATATATATATATATATGTATAAAATTTTATATATATATAAAATTATATATATATATAATTTAAATAACATTTTCCAATAACTCTGCATGTTCATCTTTGTGACATTAAAACACAAGAAGTGGCTTTTCCTCAAAATCTAATTGCAATATAAAATTGAAACTAAATGAATGACATCACATTTAAATTTATTGTGCTATTTTTTACTTAAAATATAATTTTTATTCACATGCTTTTGTAACATAATGATATTGGTCATTTGGAAAACATAAGTACAGTGAGTAGTACCTATTTCTCATGTTGACACATTTACTGTATCATATTCAAAAATCATATGTCCTGAGATTACCTGTTTTCATCAGGTATCTATGTATATGGAAACTGCTAAGCTCATAGTGGTTGATACGCATTTTCTAAGTTTTGCTTGGAAGCTTGAATCTTCACTTATTTTTTTGAAAAGAGAGAGGTTCACTTTGTTGATTTTAGAGAGGATGTCCACCTAATATCTAACCCAGAAAAACCATAAGTTAGCTCTTAGCTGTTCTTCCAGGTAGAAATATTGTTCCTAAATATCTTAGCTACTGGACAAGGTAGAGCAGCAAGAACTGGATTTACCCCACTGCCTAAAACTATGAAGCCTGCAAAACAAGTTTTTTTAAAAAAAGGTTTTAAGACATTTGAAAATGATCCTTGAGAGAAGTAGTACAAATGGCAGATGTCTATAATACTCCAGCTTACTACCTTAGAGAATTTCCAAGTCACCATGCAAAGGGGGATACCAAGCAGAACATCTCACACTGTCCGTATTGAGGAAGTGATGCTAAGATTTATTTTTATTTATTTTTTATTTATTTTTTATTTTATTTTACTCTATTGAAAGACACAAATCAATGAGACAGTTTCAAAGCTGATTCATAGGACATTTTCAATAGTTAATGCATTTTACATTGTTATCTTCTTAGTGGTTATCCATAGTACAAGAAGCAGACAAGATATCCTGTCCAAACACTATTACTACAAATCTTTCTTCTAGGCAGAAGAACTTTCCTGGACAGTCCTAGTTTGTATGATTGATTGATTGATTGGTCAATTAAGCGAAAGTAGCTGTTTGATTGATTGATTGATTGATTGGTCAATTAAGCGAAAGTAGCTGTTTATCTATCCTAACTATTCTGTATATACAAATACAAAATGGTTCTTCCTTTGTATTCCCTTTTTTATTTAGTCTTCTCTGAGATGGGCATTCTATTGGCATTTAAATACTATAGTTGCTTGAATTCAACAAAACACCCCAACACAGTCCAGCAGTCCACAATAATAGTGGGTTATCCACAGAATTTGTTGACTAGAGCCTTTTACAGCACAGCATATTAATATGGCATCACTTTATATATCTCATTTTTATACTTTTTTGCTGGATGGTTAAGACCAAGATAAAGCAAGACCTATACAACAAGAAATGTAACTTTTGTATTAGATAAGGTTGTCAAGTCCCCTCAGGATTTATTCTGTGACCCCATGTGGATGAGTCATGGCCATTGCTTGACCAATTTGCTCTCTGTGAAAGAAAAGTTTCTCTCCATGTGGCTCTCCTTAGGTACACTCTACAAAATTTATTGCATTCCTCTGTGGCTCCATAATCTCTGTGATCAGAAAATTTGGGGCACAACTGAGTTCCATGATGTTACAGTACAGGTTCTATGTCATGAGTCTTCACTGACCTTGAAAGGCTAGGACCAAAATGTTGGCTGACCTTGCAGCCCTTCCATTTCTCCAGTTTTTGACCTGCAAACGTAGGTTGTTAACCCTCCAGAAGAGAAGTTGATTGTTACCCTGTAACATGCCTACTCACTCTCCATCCCTCAACCCCCCACCCCATTAATATTTTTTGCTCTAAGAAATAGTGACTATGTGCCTTTTCTCAGAGCACAGCTAATTTCCAAGATAGGGGCCAAGGACTTTGCATTCAGCAAGCCCTCTGTAACTTACTCAGCAATGCACACTCCCATCCCCTCGCATCACTTGAGTTACCGAGATGCGCTGGATGCCTTCAAATTAGGCAGAATAGAAGCAACCCTCCTTTGTCCCATGCACCGGCTACCTCATGTTTGCACCCTTTTGCAGAGGTCAAATAAAATGCCTCATCAAGATTTCTTGATGTCTAAGTGCTTTATAGTCTACACCCACAATTTGAGTCGTGGCTCTTATTTCAACACCAGGACTGAATGTGTGCCCCCTAATACATACGTGGCATCCCACCCTGGTGTGAGGGTGAGGAGGTAGAGCTTCTGACAGATGATTAGGACATAAAAACGGTGCCCTCATGAATAAGGTCAGTGCCCTTAGAAAAAGAGGGAAGTGAGTTCTGTTCTATGTGCTCCATGCTACGTGAGCATACAAGGAAGAGCCAGGAAAAGGCTTTCATGAGGAAACTGGAAGTGGTGGCACACTGATTTTGGACTTCCTCCATAATTGTTAGAAATACATGTTTCTGCTGCAGTGATCCAGTCTTTGGAATCCCAACATAGCCTGAGCTAAGAATAAGGTGAACCTGCTCCAAGGGCAGGTGACTCTGGATCTTTCTCCTTATAGCATCTATCTTCCTATAGCATTCTGCCTTGGCAACGATACAGCAGTTATTCACTGAAGCAGTCTGTAAGTCCCTCTGCAGTGTGCAGTCCAAAAACCACTGCTTGTTTGACTTTCAGATCTCCCTTGGCCCTGGAAAGTCCTAGTTTGTTTGTTTGTTTGTTTGATTGATTGATTGATTGATTGATTGATCAACTGAGTTTTTGTTTTGTTTTGTTTTGTTTGTTGTACCTGGGATTGAACTCAGTCCCTTGCACTTACCAGGCAAGTGCTTATTCTACTGAGCTGTCTCCCTGGCCCCCAAGTTGAGTTTTGTTTTGTTTTGTTTTAAGAGAAGGCCACACTATGTAGTCCATCTTGGCCTTGGTTCATCTTTGGACTCACTCAGGCTGGCCTCAAACTCACGGCAGTCCTCCCATCTCAGCCTCCTCAGCAGCGAGATTATATGTGTGTACCAACAGGCCTAGTAGGACAGTAAAATTTCAAGTTCCCTTTATAAAGAACTCCTTCAATGCCCAATTAACAAGCAGAAATGAAAAGATTTTTTTTCTAGCTTCCTGTAAATCAGTGGGAATAAAGGAAGACAAAAGTGTCCAGATTAAAGTGTTCAGGATAAACAAACAGATATAAAGAAGGAGGACGAAGAAGTAGCTTCCGCTTGGCTTTGTAGTCCTTGTATGAGGAATCCTGACAGTGCACTTAGCATTAGCCATAGTCATTCACTCCACCCAGATACATTAGTGGGGGATTTATTATTTGTAAAATAGTTCTAGTAAAATTGTTCTAGTTTGACTCTATCTCTGATGAATAGAAATCAGAAAAATTACTGCAAGTAATGAATATTCAACAAGCAGGTTACTGAATATACCTCTTCCATTTCTCCTTTCCTCCTTCCTTCCTTTCTCTATTTTGTCCCAGATGCTATGGTGAATAGTAGGGACTAAGCACAGTTTTGAACAGTTTTTGTCTTGGTAAGAATAAGTCCAAAACATTGCCTATTACACCTGAGATCCAGGCTTTGGAAAACCTCCAAGTATCCATGTTTTCTTACTCACCATGAAAATACCTTCATCCCAGCTCCAAAGAGAAGAGTTACTTTCCCATCTCTTTGCATTACCTATCTGTCAAATTAAAGTTGCCAGTGAGAGAGCTGGCATTGCATTAGAGCTGCAACCTTTTACTACAGTCCATCTAATAAATGATAATCACTACATTCACATAGTGCTAGCTGTGCACCAACTATACTTCTAAGGCAATTCATTAGAGATCACATTAATTCCTCAAATGACCACAAAAATGCCATTTTATATGTGGAGAAGCCAAAGCACAGAGAGGTTAAGGGACATGCTCCAGGCACTGGTATGAATGTGTGTTGGAGAGAGCCCCCTTGCTTGCACCAACCCATGCACATTCACACATATATGCAGATACTCCTTGTGAATATACAGTCATATAAATCTAATGTAAGGTGAAAATGTCCTCAGCTGAAGGTGCACATAATGCAAGCTTACAGTGCATCATAGCTTTGCAATGCAGCATGCAGTAGAGTGTTGGCTGCTCGGCCTGTGAAGGTGTGGCTGCTGGGGGCTGTTGAGCATGGTATCAAGAGGATAAGCCTCACAGGGCTGCCCCAGGAAAATAATTTAAAAATTGGAAGGATTTTTCTACTGGGTGTGCATCATTTCACACCACTGTAAAGTGGAAAATTCATAAGTTGAACCATCTTAAATTGAGACTATCTATGTACATGTGATCTCTCCTCTCTCTCTCTCTCTCTCTCTCTCTCTCTCTCTCTCTCTCTCTCTCTCTCTCTCTGATTCAGAGCCAGGTACTGGGCAGCAGTCTGCTCTCTCAGCCTCTGCATTGTATTTCTGCTCACTGATATAGCTTTCTACCTTTGTCCTGAAAACAGATCACAGGCAATATCACAAACCAGAATGCTTGCATGAGGACTGCAACCATGGACATTGGGTGCCTTTTCCTCTTCTGAGAAAGACAGAATCATATCACCATGGGATAGCATATCTGAAATAAACCTGATAAAACCTTCACAGTGTTAATGGAGAGTATGCAAGCACTCTCTCTGCCTGATTTTAATCTCATGCTTCTCCCCAGGGCTTTCCAGGATCATAATTTCTGTCACATAAGTTCTCATGGAAAAATCTAACTTGGAGACTCCTGCATTAGTTAGCAATTGAGTGAGCCCAGCAGGTATACTCTTTCACCTCCCGGTCACTCTGGGCGTGCAGGTGGACTGCTGCGCTCGGCTCTCCTGGTGCTGAAGCTGGCCTCTTTCAGTCAGCAGGGTGAGGTCAGGAAGTGTCTGTCCCACAAAGGCACAGAATCAATGATGATTGCTCCAGTTCATTGTCTTTCCTTATAAATCATCTGTGAGGGAGACATACCGCTTGCTAAAGTGTCCAGCTGCACCATCCCCAGAATTGTCTGCACAGCACAGCTCAGGCAAAGGGGTGGATTCAGTGAGAGTGTCTCACACAGGAGGACTGCACCCTCACTGTCCCTCCGCCCTCCTGAAAGCTCCTAGTTGACAGATAGTTTCACCGAATCTAACCAGGAGATGTGGCAGTTTTGCTGGCTGATGACTGAGGGAGAACTTCAGGAATCACTCATTGCTCTTTTTCCCTGTATCTTCTTGGCCTTTTCACTCTGCTGATCCGTGCTACCTCTCCTCCTGCACCAAACTCTATTGTCCCCTGAAAACCATGTGTGACCTGTAGCCCCCTGCTGTAGGAGTATAATACATAAGTTTGTGGCAGACTAATAAATAATTTGGGGCATTTTAAGGCAGATTCTGGTCTTCCTCCCATAAAGAACCTGATAGAGACTAAGATTCTAGATTCTAGATTCTGGATTTCTGTTATCCCAGTGAAGCCAGTTTGCTTGGAGATGTGGATTTCTAACCTTATTTTGTAACAAGGTTCCACACTGAGGTTAGACCAGTGTAAGGAATTGCAGGGAAAAGAAGAGATTCAGTAACACACTCTGGCCACTGTCCCAACAAACATCCGGAGATCTCAGGATAGTTGACTTGTGGGCTGGCCTGCCCAACTGCAGCTTGATCAACTGTTAAGGACGCTGCCATGCCAAGGAGGTACAGAGAGTAGGGGTGATGGCACTGAGGATGAAGAGGCCAATCCATACAATGCCTATGGCTCCTGGTTGGTGTAAGGGAGACACAAAACGTTCTACTTGCCCAGGAAGATCAATGCCTTCTCCCCAAAGGCCTGTGCACGTGCTATTTTCTCTGCTTCCAAGGCTCAACCTTACATTAACTTCCCCTGCTAATATTTAGTCTCATTCCTGACACCCAAGAGCATGCCAAGTGTCCCAAGAGATGATGACTCCTTAACATCCTGACCCTCTCATCACTTCATTCATCAGAACTGTCATTGAGCTCCATGTCTCTTACATCTATCTGTCCATGCCCTACTACTTTGATGTGGCTTTGAAAAATTTCACCAAATACTTTCTTCACCAGTCTCATAAGGAGAGGGAACATTCTGAGAAGCTGATGAAGCTGCAGAAGAAGCACAGTGGCCAGATCTTCCTAAGGAAATCAAGAAAACATAACGTGATGCCTGGGATGTTACCTTTACCCTGGGAGAATGGGCTGAACATGATGGACTGTGTACTGCACTTGGAGAAGAGCATGAATCAGGCACTTCTGGAGCTGTGCGGGCCAGCCACTGGGCAGGATGACCCCATCTGTATGACTTCATTGAGCCTCACTACCCAGGCAAGCAAGTACAGGCCACCAAAGAGCTTGGTGACCACTTGGCCAATCTGCACAAGATCAGAAGCCTGGAGTTTGACATGGCAGAGCACCTCTTGGACAAGGATACCCTGGGGGACAGTGACAGCAAGAGCTACTGTCACCAAGGCAGCACATGGATGTTGGGATTACCTTTACCTTTTCTAGACTGTACCAGAGCACCTGCCTAAGTTTTTTAATTCCTTCAAATAAAGGAGTTCGGTACTGCCTCCCCCAAGAAAAATGAATTGTCACTGAATGATTGGACATTTAAATTCATTTAATGTATTTTTTCTTTGCTAGAGAACTAGATAAAGCTTATTCATCATGAAATTTTGAGCATCTACATGCTCAATTAATGCTTGCTAGTTAATTTGTGAACTCAACAGTGTACTTCTCAGAGAAATAGGTTTAAAAGTACTCCTTATTGATAGAGTTCTTTCATAAAGAAGTAAAAATGAAAAGCAAGGACCTCACCTCCTGGATGCACACATGAGCATCCTAAATAAACATACTGCGAAGCCCTCAGTCATGTCTCTCTCTCCTGTGTACAGCATAAGTTTTCAGTGTTCTTGGGCTAAAAAGAAAACAGACTTATGACAAGTACTTAAAGGAAAAAAACCCTCTAACTTTGAAGCCATACCAATACATATATTTAATTATCTAATGATGCAAAAATCTGTATAAAAATCAGTAAAAGGATGCTTCACATTCCTTAGGATGATTACTATCCGAAAAGCAAATGAACTAAAAAACAGAAAGGAAGTGACGACACGGATGTGCCCTCGGTGGGCTCTACATCAGGCTTCTCCCTGGTCGTGGGCTCACACATCTTAGATCCGTTTAACGTCAAGTGCTTTCTGCACTTATTTTGATCTTGCGATTTCTTTGTTAACGAAACCACTGGTTTATGTGGTACAGTTTTTCATAGTCTGGGTTTTGATGACCCTCATAGCTTTGCACAGCTCGCTGCTATGCTCCTTGTATTTCTTGGGTCCATGAAGAAGTTTGACCCAAAGACCCACCCCCTTCCCCTCATTGGTGTGCTGAGAAGTTCCATGCAGGAAGCTTAGCTTTCTGCCCATAGCAGCCTCCTTTCCTCACTATCATTATTGCAGGATTCAAAGCGTCCTGACCTTCCTACTGCCACACACTGCACTGAAGCAATGTGCACCACCTACCTGAGGTCTTTGCAGGTCTCCCTGAGTTATTCTGAGAGCACAGTTTAAAATCTGACATTCACCTTAGCAGCTCGGCAGCTGACTCTCTATCCTTCCTCTGTCTGAGGAGTTGTTCACTGTGAGTCTTTCTTTGTAGGAGGTTGAATTTGCTCATACCCTGTCAAATACCTCATCTACATCCAACGCAGACATGAGAAGATTCCTGTTTGAGCCACTGAGTGAGCTCAGTGAACACCAGTCCAGCTTCAAGGTTTATGAAATTATAAAGTCTTCATATTATTAAAGTCATTTGCAAGAAAATTTTAACTGATGAGACAGAAGGATACTTGAAGTAACAAAGTATAAGGAGCAATATATGGTACCACATATTGTGAATTCAACTGCACAAAAATAAAATCAGGGCTGAGAAGATAGCTCAGCAGTCTAAGTGCCTGCTTGGCAAGTGCAGGGACTGGGGTTCGATCCCCAGAACCACATGCCATGCTGGCCCCACCCAGGTGCCAGCAACTGAGGCAGGGCGGGTAGCACATGCCTGTAATCCCAGTGCTGGAGAGGCTATAACAGGATTACCATGAGTTTGAGGTGCATAGTGAGACCTAGTACCAAATACATAAAAAATAAAGTAAAACGTAGAGCAACTGCATAAAAGTAATTAAAAGAAAGTGATCTAAAATGTTAATAGCCATATGGACAAATGGTGGGGAAATGAGTTAACTTTAATCATTATTATCTGTGTCTAAAATTTTATAATTATGAATAATATTTTTGAAAACAGACACATGCTTAAACTTACCCAGCATCTTGCATGTGCAAACACACTATGTCTTGGGGTTCAGGTATAGCCAGGAATAAAGGCTTTCAAGCATGAAAGTGCAACCCAGAGGCCCCTGCTCATGCATAAATTGATGCAGTTTCATTTCTGGATATGAGGAGAGTGCTTTGCTGAAATCCAGATGTAGTAGAAGGGCATCTTTGGATGCCCTGACATGAAGTTCAGAAACTGTCTGAAAAACAGCTGTTTAAAAGAATAGTCAGCAAGCTGCATGTGCTGATGTGGTGAAGCAGCCTAAAGTCTTCACAGCACCAAGATGCCTGGGACCAGGGTCCCTCTGCCATGCGGATGTTCATGCTCACTGATTACACTTCAGTTATAATCCTGAAGAAGACTTCCACTCTGATGAATGCCCTTTCTCTCTGCTGTAGGACACCAGACCTGCTCCCGCCCAGGGCACCAGGCATACAACTTTCCAGGGACAGCACCGTGTCCTGCAGCCACAAGCTGCCCAAAGCATCTAGTGACCTGCATGTAAAAACACTGAGGAGAGAAAGCTTCTTTTACCTCTGGTTCATAGTTTTGGGGATACAGAATTCAGGCCACTTGCTGCTATCAATGCTGTAATGGAAACAATCTTCAGGTTATGAAAACTGTCTAGCCTGCACTGGAATTTCAGGAACAGAGCCCTGGAACTGGAGGGTAGTCAGAGACAAGAGGTGACAGTAGGTAGTTCCAGATGCAGAGTGGGGCAAGAGGCTCAGGAGGTCTGAATCACAGTGTACCTACAGTTGCTAGAAAGTACGGATAAACAATGGAGAAATTTTTTCTAACATAAGTATGTCGATGCAATATTTGGCATATATTCATGATAAAAGTTTATCTGTTGTATATTTGAAATTCAAGATCCATGAAACATCCTATATGATGGTTGGACATAGCAACCTTATGTGTGCCTTGTCTTACTTTTACACTGGAAGTCTCCCCATCCCACCTTTATGTTGGCGGCATGAAGAAATTAGCCCAGGATGCATCAAAAGTCTTCTTGATGTGAGATGCAAACAGGAGAAGAGAAAGGAACACATGAGGCTTGGAATATCTAAGACAGTTAAAAAGAAGAAAGTGGTTTCTGATAGTGGGGAATGTAGTTATTACCTCTGTGGTATGAAACTGATCAGGAAAGTCACTGAATTCTTTCCATTTTCAGGTAACAAACTGAGTATTCAGAGTGCTAGTGTAAAGCTAAAAGACAAGGTTAGGATGATTAGAGCCCAAGTCAGATACTGATTTGACACAGCAGTGAAATAATAGATACACTTAGAGTCACTGCATGATTAGTGCTGTGACAACGCATTGTCATCTACCTAGATTCACCTGTCTTCTGGGCATGCCAGCCTGGGGAGTGAGATGGCACTTGGTGGAAACAATCATTCTGTATCCTTAGATAACTTCGTAGGTGGCACCTGTCTCTAGTATTGCTATGGTTTGTGTCTAGTTGCCCCCCCTAAAGCCTCATGCAGTTATTGGGGCTGGTTTCTTGAGTTTAAGATTAATTCATGATCCATTACTGGGATTATGGTGTAAGTGCTGCACCTGCCCTGGGGTGGGTAATCTGCCTACAGTATAAGGAAGGGAGAGGCTTGCTAGCTGTCACAGCCACTGCTCCTCCCCTTTCTTTTTGCTATTTTTCCATCACCATGGACAGCTGCCCTCTTCCATGCACCACTCTGCCTTGGAGTCAGCTGAGTACGGGCTGAAACCTCTACTAACTGTGAGCTAAATAAACTTTTCACACCTTCGTTTTAGGTGTCGGATATTTTGTCCCAGCAATAAGAGAAAAGTAACTGAGACAAATATCCTTCTGCAAATGTAGTCTTGCCATGAGTTTACCTTTGGGTAATGAGAGACAACTAACTAACTGCATGGCTCCCTTTTGCACTTGCCTACCATATCATCTTCATAGGGCAAAAGTCCCGTGTGGAGATATCGCCAGGCACTGAGTGTCTCTGTTGCAGTTAATGCATTTCAAGCAAGGGATTCATCACAAGGTGAGTGTGGAACTCCCTGGATCCCCACTGAAAGGCATTTACTTGAACTTACTCAGCACCTGCTCCTACGAGGATTTTTGGCTAAAGAAATTAGTGTTTTCCTAGACCAGTGTTCAGTCTACCTGAAAAGTTGATTGCTTAATCTTCCATAAAACTCAGTCACTCTGGTAAATGCCCACAGGTCCTTTTGGTGAAAACAAGGAGAAAAACTTATAGTGTAAAGTTTTGCTGAATAGAAGGGCCCTTTTTTCAGGGACTTGGCCTCTCTTTCATTCACTGTCTGGGTCAGGGCCTGGGCCAGGAAGAGGCCAGAGAGAACTCATGACTGAACCGAAGGAGATAAAGCTACCAGCCCTGCATGAGTATGACTCTGGGCTATAAAGTGATCTAAATCTGAGGGTTGGTAGAGAGGCAGCTAGAGTGGTAGAAGGTAGTGACTCACCTCAGACTCTGTTCATTCAATGCAAAAGTTCCTTGTTCATGCAAGGGAGACACACAGAGGCTTAGGCTCCAGAGACACCAGGATCAACAGCAAAGCCACTAGGGTCAGACTATCGCAATTACTGTAGTGGCTTCCTGCTCACCACCACATACCATTGGCTGTGACTCAGTACTTCGGCTAACCCCCTCAATACCCTGGGATCCCATCATCCCAAGGAACCGAGAGTCAGAGTACCATGTCTGTAGTTTCCATGCTCTTCTACTGTGAAGGTAAAGTCACCACTGTGTTCACTGTGTAATGACTAACAGTCAAGAAAGAACCATGTGAAAAGCCTACAACATGGATGAACGAGAAAGGACAGTACATTCTGAGTAATGGAAAGAAAGCCTGCCTGCTGGCACCCCACCTGTGCAGCATGCCAGGTTTGCAGCTCAGTATGTAGCATGCAGATGCTTGACACAACAGCTGGTCTTGTTCACAACATGGCTGCATCTGGCTGGCAGCCTGGCCCTGCGATTGCCACTCTGCTTTGCAGAAGCCTCGCTGTCCAGTGCAGGTCATGCCTGTCTTCTGGTTAGGGAACACCAGACAGCAGCGATGGCATTGGGGGGCACCACCATGTCGCTATCCCAGAACTGGATAATAGGGCAAGCTAACACAAATTTTGAGCAATTTGGAGTCTGGAATAACCCCAGGCACATTGAGGGACCCATTTGCAGGATGCCAGGTACAAAATCTACAGGACACAAAAGCAGAAAGAGCACAGGTCAGCTCTACATAGGGCTAAGGAACAAATCAGCTCCTTGAAATTATTTTGTGCCACTTCTAAGCTGTGTTCATAGCAAGGACTGTGGAAATCAGAACCTTGGCTTCAAGTCTCTTTGGATGAGTCAAACACTCCCAAATTATCCTTCCCATATTACAAGGTTAACTTCATTCTCCCTGCAACAGAAGGCTTGAGTTATTCTGGCGGCCTCTGGATTGTAGTGCTTGAGCATCAGTGGAAGGATGTCCAGACATAAATTGCTTTTAAGGCATTTATGGACTAGAAGCCTAGAGTCCTTCATAGAAGTCTGAGGACTTCTAATCTGTCTTGTGGCCTCCTACTGTAATTAAAAAAACTTATAATTAATGCTGTTCTTGATTATTTTAAACATGTTTTGTTAAATTGCAATCTTTGTGTGCATTTTGCCAGCCTACTATGTCTTACAAATAAGAATTAGTTTAATTACACAAATTTTAAGTTGGAAGGAAAATTTATCTTCCCTTCTTCTTATCTCTTTAGGAGAAGCTATTTTTCTCTTTCACTCCCTAAATAAATTTCTTCTGAAGCTCTTAGAGACGCTTTCATAGTGCTGAAGTTTTGGATTGGAAAAGTTTTAAACTGATAGGTAACTTCTGAAAAACATGTTTTCTCTAGCTCATTATGGTTTGCATTTTGGAGCCAGATGCTTCTAATTCTACTTGAGAAAATGTGTCTATTATGTAGTAGGCTCTACGCTTAATGCTTTGCAGGCATTATCTCATTTGATCCACATAGCAAAGCCACCGAGACTGGCACTTTAAAAATAAAAGCTATGCACCCTTCAATCAGTTTTGACAAATGCACATTGAGGCAGAGAGCAGTTCCATCCCCCCAGGAAGTTCCCTCACCACTTTCCAGACGATTCCGCCCCACCCCGATCCTGTTCCTGTCAAAATAGGGTAGTTCTGCCTACTTTAGAATGCAATATAGTATATTCATTTGCATGTGTTTGGCTTTCTTCACTTACAGCATTTTTTATATTCACCTGGGCAAGTGATTGCATCAGTTTCAACATAGAGGGTTCCCAAGTGAACCCAGCCATAGAATATACACTTTTTATTTTTTTGGCAGAACCAGAGATTGAACTCAGACCCTTGTGCTTGCCAAGGAAATGCTTATTCTAGTGCACCATCTCCATGGCCCCCAGCCACAAAATCTAAAGAAAACAAGAGAAGGAAGGCACAAAGCTGACACTGCATGAAGCTCAGATGTAAATGGCTTGGTGAATTTATTTCAAATTCTTTTTATCCATCCCCTTCCACTCCTTCCTACTGCAGATTTCCTTTCTATCCTAGAGATGCAAGATACAGCAGTTTTCTTATCAGTTGAGGGATGCTTGGATATTGTGTCTGGTTTTAGAACCATAACAACAAAAAGCTGCTGTAAACATTTGCATACCTGTCTCTGTGTGTATTTTCATCTCTCAGGTAAATAAATACATAGGAGTAGAATGGCTGAGTTGTATAGTAGATGTATACCAACAGCCAACACATTTATAAAATTTTATATCTCTTCTGAATGTTCTTGTCATTCCACATCCTTATTAAGACTTGGTGTTATGCCTTGTGCCCAGATGTCCCCTGAAGCCTCATTTAGTCATAGTGGGGCTTTTTCAGAGGGGATGGATCTAGACTGTGATGCTGGAGTTAATTCATGGTGCAATGTTAGGATTAAGGACACTAGGATTAAGGGAGTGAGTGCAACCCAGCCTATGTAGCCTGGATGAGACATAAGGGGTAGAAAGAGCTGTGGTTATCCATTGTTGCCGTGCTACCTTCTGTCTGCCATGAACTGTTTCTGCTGTGTCATGAGGCCAGACAGTTATGGGCTGAAACCTCTTCCAACTGAGCTAAGTAAACCTCTCCTCTTTTAATATTAGGTTCAAGTATTTTGTCTCAGCAGTGAGAAAAGTAACTATGACATGAGTTATAATAGTTCTTTACACATTCCATATTCAGATCCTTTGTCAGAGATACAGCAAATGTTGATTCTGACACTCACTAGCTGTGGTAGAATTCAAATAAGGCTAAGTAGACACCCCAAACTTGTTGAAATCTATGAATTAAACATCCACAAACCTAGCACTGTGCACTCATGTGGGTGGAGTGGAGAGAGTTGGCTGGATGTCCTTAGAGCTATTCCTGGATTTCAAGAGAGAGGAGGCTTGTATAGGCCTCATCTCTGCTGGAAGGAGTGCTTGACTCCTGCAATAAAATATGAAATTTCAGTAGCAGCATTGTTATGCAAATACATTCCAGTTAAATCTAGTACAGGGAGAGCTGGCAGCAGAGGTCCCAGTAGGTGGTTACACAAGAAGCCTAGTGTTCACAGGACGAGGCTCTTCCATTCATAGTTATGGCAGCAGCAGGGACAGACCATCAAGGAAACAAAAGTAACAGAGTACAGGCTGTGTGTACACCTGGTCACAGGGAAAGCAACCAGGCATCCAGCAGCACAAAGACTATCAGAGTAACACAAAATAATATAATATTAAAACTGAAGCAGAAATAATTTTAAAGACAGAGACACACCCAATTCCACCAGGAGCTGTCCAGTGTGCATGGAAGACAAACGTTTTTAAGAATAATTTTGACTATGCAGTTTGTTTCTTCAGACCACGACTCCAAATATCAAGAAGTTCTGCACAAGGCTGAGGCCTCCTGCTGTTTTGTTTTTTTCTTTCCTCACTAAGGCTGTGATCCAGAGGTTGGTGAAAGCTGTGGCAGAGAGCATGGATCAATGCAAAGGACACGCATCGTTAGGGAGAGGTGTGTGCACCTTCATTTTATATATTGCTTAGATATGTGGCTTTCCAGGGATTTTATTAATTGTTACACATGTAATTCAACGACATATGATCTAAATTACAAGTACAACATCAAATCTCAGTTCTTTTCAGACAGTACACTTTTAGCTTCACTGCTCTCACTCAAGGTGTGACCTGTCTGGTGTTTTCTGGGTGTCCATTTCCAGTGGCAGGTGTGACACCATCCCTGTGCTGTAGGGCCGAATGGGGAGGCGCTGGTCATGTCAGGTGTGGCATGTGGAAGGCCAGTACCACAGGTGGTGAAAGATTTTCTCAGTAGTCAGGAAATATTGGAAAGCAAAGGGTTTATTGCAGTGAGGCCCAGGAAGGACCACACTGTCAAGGTGGCAGGCGAGATTTTGACAAGGATGGGAGAACATAAAAAGTGTGGGGTGGCCAAAGCAATCATCAGGAAGGCTTTCTTCTGGTCAGCTTGCACTTGTTTATCTCACAGGAGCCCTTGTGTTAATAATTTTATCTTGAAGGGGCCAATCTGAGCTGGCCCATGACCTTGGCTCTCACAGAAGGTCCTGACGGCTCACCTTAAGGACACCTACATGCACTAGAGAAAAAGGTCACTGCCATTTTGGAGGAGATGTGTATGTCTCATATTGAAGAGATGCTTACTGTTTACCTTTGCATGTAGTCTGGCCTGTGTAGAATGGTGAGGTCACTTGGTACGTGCCGGTTCAGAGAAGCTGACAGGGCAAGAGGCTGGTTTTGCTCTGACTGCGCTGTCTCTATAGATCGACTCATTTTCTGCCTCTTCAGCCTTCACAGTTCTGCGTCCGTTTCCATCTGGGGTGGTGGGGAGGTTTGGGATAGTGCCCCTCTTCCCTGATGTGGGAGAACAGGCTCTAGCGAAGCTGGCTGGGGAACTGGGCTGACCCGCTAATTACAAGGTCCAGGACACACACTCAGACCAGTCCCCAAAGTCCTGCATCCCACTGAGGCGGCCTAGACCTGACCTCAGACTGAGAGGCGGATCACAGCATTGCCTCTGGACCTGGGTGTAGAAGGTCCTCTGGGTTTCCTCAAGGTATGGACAGCACATAAGGAGAGGTAAACCACGAAGAGCTTGCCATCCCAGCTTTCCAGGACAACCCACCCTGTGTTTCCCAGACCACCATATACTTTTGTTTTTCCTTCTATCCTCTTTATGTCTCTATTTGCCCAAGCTCACTCGACAGAGCCAGTTTCTCCCTCATTCTTCACTTTAACTTTCTTGATTAAATATTGTTACTGCTTTGTTGATCATTTCATTCAATTCTTTGTTCAAGATGAGAAGAATCTGGAATCTAACCCCAGAGGGAACGGCGAGCAGCCCAGCCCTGTAGCTGATGAGCACCGTTACAAGCAGGCTACTGGATAACAGCCTCAGGTACCTACAGGCACAGCTCCAGCACTGCTAGGTGCCGGGGAAGCCCTGAGCTCTCCAAAGACCTCTCTGTCATCAAGTTTCCCTCCTAGGTACACACGTCAGGACACCTGCACGTTGGGTGCTTCCACGTGCCCCGCCCTTCCCCATGCTGCGACACCTGGCGCTGCACGTGGTGCCCCTACCTCTGTCCTAACAGGCGGGCAACACTGTTTCCCATGGTGCAGGCGAGGATGCTGACCGTTGTCCATCTGCCTGTGACTAATCCTGAGACCCTGGCACCAGTGGGGGGCTCAATATCACAGCAGCCTTGGTCACAGGGTCTTCGCACTTATCTGTGTCTCTAGTTCTTATTTATTTATTTTTAAAAATTTGAGATAATGTCTCACCCAGTCTCTCAGATTGCCCAAGCTGGGCTCAAACTTGCGCTATTTCTGCCCCAGCCTCCCAGAGTTCTGGGATTAAGGTGAGCACCACACACTAGCTCGGAATGCTAGGTAGTTTGACACACTCCTAGGTGATGACGCCGCCATGACGGAGCATAGGGATGGGGAGCAGGCGGGCCCTTGCTTACTACTTGTTAAAAGCATGATTGGTTGAAAGTCCTTTTTTCATGAATGCTGACTCTGCTTAGGCTTGCAGGTGCCCAACACTGGAAACTAACAGCTGAACAAAATTCGACCATCTTGCATCCTTTGTTTTCCTAAAACTTTGGGTCAGATCGTTTCTTAGCTCTATATACAGGTATGTTAGCCATTTAGGTGATATTTATGTCCAAGTTAGTAAAACAAAGTTGCTTATCCCTAAATTTACATAATCTCATCCCTTCTAGACTGAAGATAGCCAGATGGGGGCTTTCTAGGGACATTCCACTAACCATGCCTGGAAATCTCCAGCCACTGTTCTGAACCTGCGGTCACCTCGATTCCAGGAAAGTGAAGGCCCACCTTCTAGAGATCGCCACAGACAGAGCCCCTCCCGGGAATGAGACCAGCCTTCAGCTGGAAGAGTTCTGGAACTATGACACCTGAACCGAGATAAGGAACACCTGGCCCTAGCCCGCGGGTTAATTCTTAAAGGCTGGCCTTTATAGGTGGACCAGTTTTATCCCTATGTCAAAGTGTGTCCCCTCCAGCTACCTATACTGGAGTCCTTTCCTATATTCTCGCTAACTTTCAGGTTAAAGTTTTTTTCCCCTGTGAATTAGTGCTTTTGCTTTAATTTCTGTTATTACTAAAAACAAGGGCTCAAGCTAGCCAGAAATAGTGACACAGCTCCTGGTCTATTTTTTAGGATCTGGGATAAGAGGAATTTAGAATGTAACTTCAAAATCTTGGTCTTCCATGACTGCTCCTATGTAAATTACTCATTAAGTTTTAAGTAGGGTGGAGCTGCGGAGATAGCTCTGCAGTCTCAGCCCCTGCCTGGCAAGTGCAAGGACCCAGCTTCGCTCCCGGTAGTGCATGTTGTGCCGGCCTAGGACCCCGGGAGCACCGGGGTGGCACATGCCCGTAATCCTAGCTCTGGGGAGGCTGAGATGAGAGGATCACTACAAGTTCGAGCTGTGTAATGAGACCTTGCACCAAATAAATAAATTTCAAAAAGAGTGAAAGAAAGTTTTCATCAGGGATATATATATATTTTTTTTTAAAGAATCTCTTAAAGCACTCCCAGTGTGCTTTAGCATGGTCTTCTCTGGGCACTAAGCTCACTGCCCCTTCTCACATTTCCTCTCTCTTGTCGCAGGTTCTGCTGACAGCTCAGCTCTTGTCCAGGTCCTGCGTGACCTTGGCAGGCAGCAGCATCCCATGAATCTCGAGTTTCCTCACCTGTGAAATAAGGCTACCTTTTCTGCTGAGTCAGCCAAGGCTTGGCTGGGATGCAGCCATTGCTTGGCTGTACTTAGAGAAACCAAGCATGCAAGGAAGCACAATGGGGAGCCTGAAGCTTGGCTCCTGGGGAGCCCAGATCTGCCCTGGCATCGTAGCCTTCCTGTGGAGTCAGCAAGCTGGTGCTCACACCCTGCCCTGCGCCCTGGCCTCCCGAGCAGCTTGAGCTTCTACAACACACAGCTGGCCAAGTTTCCAGAGGCTTCCCAGGTTGCCAGCCTGCCACAAGCCATCGGTCCCCTGCTGGCCACCCTCTCTCTCAGGTTCAAATAGGTCATCACTTTTCTTTCTTTCTTTCTTTTTTTGTATTTACTACGGGGTCTACAGAGTCTCACCACACAGACTGGACTCATAGTGATTCTCCTATTTTCAGCCTCCCAAGCTCTGGGATTACAGGTGTGTGCCATCCCCCAGGGGCAGGGCCAGCACAACCTGGTGGGGATCAAATCCCTGTCCCTGCATCTGCTTAAACAGGTGCTTTAATCCAGTGAGCTATCTGTCCAGCCCTTATCATCACTTTTCTGAGATACCCTCCCTAGGGAGAGGAGCCTCTCTTGTTACTACGGACAGCTAAGATAGGTAAACACTATCAGCAGGCAGGCAGGGCTGTGCCCTTGAGGGACTCAGTGCAGAAGACACACCACATCTGTGGGTGGAGGCTCATTCACTGAAGCCAGAGCTCAGAACAGAGAACACTACACCTGCATACTTTCCGTAGGGATGTAGGGATAACCAATAATGGTTGATATCCTGAATAAGCATCATTTACTGATATCAGCGATCTGCCTGAGCTCCTGAATTTAAACCTGGATAATCAGTAGGGTGGTGTACTTGCAGTTGAATGAAGGGAGGGGAGTGGATTGCTCTGCTCTTGTTTCTATCTGTACCACTACCACTGCACGTAGCAGTACTGCCACAGCCTTTTTATCTGTCTGCACCCCAATTCAAGCATACACCCTGTATTTTTAATCTCACCTCCACAGTTCACACAGTGGGTGACACATAGCTGGTCTTCAGAATAATAGCAAGAATTCATCAAGGAATGCAAGGATGAGAAGGTGGGTCACAGCTGGTCCTCCCAGCAGAGAAACAGACCAGAGTCTGACACTGTGCATCTTGTGAGCCTGAAGATCATCTAGAAGGGAATGGGAAGGGTCAGGACAGGTTAGGAGAGCTCACATTGCATCATCCAAGGGACTCAGATCTGGGATCCACACAAAGCTTTCCTGGGCCACGAAGGCAGAGTAAGTGCAGACCCATTGCCCAGGCTGTGTTGTAGGAGGGACAGTGCCACTGGAGAAGCCCTAATGTCACACACACACATGCACACATGGAGAACCATGGGCCTTGCTTCTACCGAAAAACCAAGCATCTGCCTTTGTTTGTCCTGAATTCCATCACCAGGGTGTCACTCTCCATGACAGCGAGGCAGCTCATGATTCCTCAGCAAAACGAAGACTTCCTGGCTCCCAGAAGATGGGGCAGAAAAGCACCCTTTAGCAAAGTCCAAGCAGAGTCCTCCGCAGAAAGGCCAGGCCCACCTGGACCAGATGCTTTTGCCTGGATATGGGGCAAACATGGACTGTTCATTTAGCAAACCACTGGGTCAGAATGACTTCTAATCTCATCTTGAAATATTATTCTAATGTTCACTATTTCTTTTTTTGGTACTGGGCATTAAACCCAGGGACTTTGCACTGAGCTATAACCCCAACCCTTTTTACCATTTTTTTATATTTTGAGACAAAATCTCATTAAATCATTAGGTTGCCTAACGTGGATACAAACTTTTGATTCTTCTGATTATTTTCCTAGGATGACGGGGCAGCTGACCAGGGCCACCACATTTTGCCAAGTGTTCACTATTGAACCAGTAGTGTGTTCCTGCCCTCCCCATCCACCCAGTGACAAGGGAGGAGATTTAAACTTAACCATCACCTCTGGAAAGCACGCTCTGTCCAGCCATTGCTTCCTGACAGAGGAAGTGCCCAGGAAACACACCTTCATCCTATTTATTGATTCCCCTCAGTCTCAGCCATACAGGTCACTGGAACAGCCACTTTCACCTCATGATTTGGCCTCTAAATCATCCTTTATCAAAATGAAGCCATTCACTTATGTGAACTAGGAATACCTGAGTAAAGATGGAGATTTGGCTTGGCCTTCAGCATGCTTGGCTCTAGCCACAGACCTGCCAAATGGCTCCGGTTAACTCCTTTCAAAGTAAGAGCTGACTTTTTGAAGAAAACACACAACAGACCCAGTAGAATGGGGCCAAGCATCACTCTGCTAGCCTCACCATGGCACAATGCTTCCGGGGCCTTTGAGGGCTTGGGAATGCCTGGCCCCTTCTCACAGCTTTGATGTGCCTCATGAGGAACACACAGTGGGCCCTTGTGCCCTGGCTCAAATTTATGCCGTCCTTTTAAATTTGAGCAAACTGCTTTTACAGGAGACTCAAGTAATAACCACATCACAGGGAAGGCTTTAAGTTGCAGCACACATCTGCTCCAAGATGCATGACACATACATGGCCCCTGATGGGCGCAGCCCCTCTGAAGGGGTACAGATGTCTATATGACAGAGGAATTTCATCTATAGGATGCTTTTGGTCTGGACTTTTTCTTTTGCTCTTGTTAAATAAAGAATTTAGTAGCACATTGGGAAGGAGGCATTTCATCTCCATCCTACAATGCCAAATTGTTTCCGGCTTGCTTCTGACATCCTCACTGATGGACAGTCGTGGTCATTCTCAGGGGCTCAGCAGAGCACTGTCACAGTGGCCAAGGATGAGCACAGGAGCTGGGTGTGCAGAGACTTGCCTTTCCTGCCTTGCCACAGCTGATGTGTTGCCTGGGATGAGTAACCATGCTGATTGCAGGTGATTTTGCATCTATAGAGCTCAGCAAGGGGTCTCTTCCAAGTGACTAAAGAATGATCCCAGCCTGAGATGACTTCTATGAAGTCACCCTGGGCATTGGGAATTAAGTCCATTCATCATAATTTGCCAGAAAAGGTTAATCAGAGCGATTTTTTTTTTTTGCTAGCTCATGATGGTCCATCTTTACTACCTAGTTGGATCACATTCATTAACTTTTTTTCCAACTATGCATCTTCCTTGTGTGCCTGCTCTCTGGGAGAATTCAGGGGTGACACTGTGAGATGTCACAGAAATGTTAGGTCATTGCAGTTCACTGCAGTTCATCTTGGCAATTGCATGCCAGGCATGACCCAGAAAGCCAGAAATGAGTGAAGCAGAAGGATTTCTGTCCTATTCCTCTAAATGATGCTGGGATTTCCTACTGGTGTCCTGTATTCACGTCCCTGGGACAGATGTCTCATCTCTACCACCTCCTGTCCCGTCCCAAGCTGAAGACAAAAGGTTTCAAATTTTGCCTCCCTCCCAATTTCATAGGGCTCTAAAGCATCCAAAGAGTTCCATTAAATGAGGAGCCCTCTTTTAATTGGACGATGGTGATTTATGGTTACTTTTCAACCCACCACAACACACTGCCAAGGATCCACTCAGGGCTTATCTTCCAAGAGGTCCCAATCACAGGGGCCATGCTGGACTCTGGAAAGAGTTTGCAGGGTCTCCAGGTGACAGAGGACAGGTATCCTTGCTGTGCTGAATCAGGAGAGCTCAGCCAGGTGGGAGGAGGAAGAATCCTTCCCATCCTATTCCTACTTCTGGAGCAATGTTTAAATTTGACTATCAGCCCAAGATGTAAGGGTGGCTCTACTTCCCATCACTGCTCTCTGAGCCTGAGGCTCACCTGACTCAGCCATAGGAGGGATGGGAGACAGCAAGGCAGATGGCCCTTGGGTGGTGAGAGGGTCTCTTCCCAGAAAGCAGCAAGGGCTCAAAGCATGGAACCCAATGGCAGGGGCTTCACAAGGTGACCACAGTCAGGCTCACAGAACCTGATCATGAGGTTAGCAGCAGCCACTCTTCTGAAAAAGCATTCCTTCACCTTTATTGCAACCTCAGAATACATGTTATCTTCCCGCCCTAGACAGCCTGGCAGCAGCTCAAGGGCCAACTCCGCTCGGCCCAGGACTGCTGCAGTGGGAAGAAACTGGAGAGTCTCCTTGCTCTTGCTTCAGGCCTGCTGCTCACTCCCCAGGGATTAATGCTGTGTGTCAGGTTCAAGACCAGGACTGACACAGTGGCTTACTAATCGGCAATGAAAGAGTGATGTTGCCATTTCCTAGTTCAGCCTTTTACATAGAAAGAATTGGAGTCAAGATTTGTCAAGCCTTGTATTTATTTATGTATTGAAAATTGATCTTTTTAATTCATATTTTTTTATTTTTTAAAGAATATAAAACAATAAAGAAAAAAGCATTAGAAATGATACAAAATGTCACTAAACAAATTAATAAGAATTTGGGTAGGCAAAATACCTAGTCCAACAGTCTGCTTAGGCAAGCTTAGGCAAGTGCAGGCATTGAGGTACAATCCCATGCACCACATCATGCCAGCCCCGCCCATGGGGTGGGCTAAGCCACCACACACACACACACACACACACACATACGCGCGCACGCACGCTAATGCACACACACCTAAGAATTTAATAATGGTTGCTGTATTGCATGATGCTATCTTCAAATTAGGTTACCAAATATAAATATGCAAAGTGTGTTAAAAACAAAACAACAACAAAATACTTATAAGAAATTAGAAAGAAAAATAAAGAATAAAAAGGGAAAAATTTTAGGCATGAATTGATCCTTTCAAAAGATCGGCAGTACAATTATCCAAATTATCCTGCATATACACATTAATATGTTGTTTCCCCTTCTTCCTTTTGTCCTTTTCCTCATCCCAGTTTTTCCTTCCCATTGAAGAGATTCTTTCCCTTTCACAGTAAGTATTGAAACTTTCAGATTTTATCTACTCTTTCAGGTTCTCATACTATCAAGACAGTATGATGTTTGCACATGTGGGTTGATTTATTTCACTTGCCAATACAGTTTCTAGTTGTATCCATTTATCTACAAAATCCTCAAACTTACCTTTTTATACCTGAGTAATACTCCATTCTGTAAAAATACCACATCTTTTTTACCCATTCCTCAGCTGATGGCCACTTGGGTTGTTTCCAACATGTAGCTATGATGAATTGCCCCATCGAGCCTTGTAATGTGACTTTATTCGACAGAGAAGCTTCCCACTGCCCACTTATTACTGAAGATGATCCAGAATTTTTGAAGAAGAGAAGCAGATAGGTCTCCTGGGGGGCTTCATGCAGTAGGATTTGTGATCCCCAAAGAAGGGGAAGACAAGAGGGTTCTCTCTCCTCGAGTGTGGGAGTTCCAAGGAAAGGCCACACAGGGCTGCTGGGAAAGCCTTCAGGCTGCAAGCTGGGAGGAGAACCCTCTGCAGAAACCAAACAGTGTTGGACTTTGATCATGGTCTTCCCACTCTGTAACTGCAAGAAAGAAATGTCTGTCGCTTAAGCCTCTCCTCTGCAGTGTTTCCTTGTGGCCACACCAGAAGCTGCAGCAGATGTCTTCACTGGAAACACTATAAATCTTTCTTTGCCAAAGATGAGTAGGTTAAACCATGCAACAAAAGTGCTGTGACAGAAGCATTTCTTTGGTCCCTTTCTCTGGCTGAGAAGCCCCGCGGGGGTATGAGTGTGGGGTGGTGTCTTGTGTTTGCTCTTTGTCTTTCCTCTTCTAGTGGAACCACATTTCTGTAACCACACCATTCACAATAAGATGCAAGTAGGCCAACTCCAAACACGAATCACAGCGCAGCTGTAGCCAACAACACTAATCTTTCATTTAAATTTATGTCAGTGCAATGTTAAGAGCAAAACACGATATAGTTGCCAAGAATATTCTTTGTATAAAGTTACAATGCTTCCAGCCCCAAACATAGACACAGGAAAGGCTCCAGGAGTTTTCTACATGGTGACAAAAGTGAAACACTTCTATGGCCTTGTCCAAAGTCATTGCCATGTGTTGGTCTCTCCCTCTGACCCACACGATTCTCCCACATAAGTGTGCTCTAGGCAGTCATGATGGTTTCCTCAGAGTCGGCTTGAGTTGGAATCTCTGTAATCTTTGCTCTGTCTGTGCATCTAAAAACTTTTGTTGTTGTTATTGTTGTTGATGTTTTTCTGTGTTTTGAGATAGGGTCTTACTATGTAGTTTAGGCTGGCCTTGAACTCAAGCTGGCCTCAAGCAGGTAATCCTCCTGCCTCAGCATCCCAAGTGCTGGGATTGCAGGCATGTATCACCATGCCTGGATCATAAAACCTTTTATTAAAGAAAATTAATAAATTATATAGCTCTTATTTGAAAAAATCCTTAGAATAAAAGTATTGTTTTTACTAATGAGTAAAATTTAGGTTCTGAAACATGGGCAGTTTCTTTGTGAAAAAAACTTACAAATTATGGTAGATTTTTAGTCATATTAAATGCTTAAAGTTACTTACAAAATAAATGAAAGAAAAGCCAGTCTTATCAATTAAAGTCAAAGAGGAAAATATTTAATACAGTGTCTATAGGGTTGATAGGGTCTCACTGTGTAAGTCAGACTCATAGTGATCCTCCTGTTTACAGCTTCCCAAGTACTGGAATTGCAGGTGCATGCCACCACACCCAGTCTCAATTGTCTGTCTCAGTGTAACCCACCCTAGGGGCAGGCCACACAGCAGGCCCGGGGATCAGATCCTGGCCCCCTTGGCTGCCTAAGCAGGTGCTTTAGTCTGCTGAGCTATTTGGCCTGACATTCAAAGAGGAAAATAGTTGATTTAGGTCCAGCCTTAGTCATGGACAGCATAGAGAGTCATGGACAGGTTATGTATATTTGCCTAGAAAACAAAACCAAATCTTTCTTTCTTTCTTTCTTTCTTTCTTTCTTTCTTTCTTTCTTTCTTTCTTTCTTTCTTTCTTTCTTTCTTTCTTTCTTCCCTCCTTCCCTCCTTCTCCTCCCTCCTTCCTTCCCTCCCTCTCCTCCCTCCCTCCCTTCCTTCCCTCCCTCTCTCCCTTTCTTCCTTCCTTCCCTCCCTCCCTCCCTTTCTCCCTTCCTTCCCTCCTTCCCTCCCTCCCTCCCTTTCTTCCTTCCTTCCCTCCTTCCCTCCTTCCTTCCCTCTCTCCTTCCTTCCTTCCTTCCTTCCTTCCTTCTTGCCTGCCTGCCTGCCTTTCTTCCTTCCTTCCTTCCATCTATCTATTCCATTACCTATGTATCTCAGAAAATGGGAGGGCAAGAGAGAGATTTGTTCATGCTGATTGTAGGGATTTGGAAAATTTCAAGGCAGGCCAGCAGGCTGGAGACCTAAGGAAAAGTACATTTTACAGCCCCAAGGCCATTTGGAGACCAAATTCCTTCTTCCTCAGGACATCTTAGTCTTTTCCCTGGAGTCCTTCAACTGATTGGATGAGGCCTACCCACAATGCATTGTTTTAATCAGTCTACCAAGTTAAATGTAGAAAAAACTACCTTCATAGCAACATCTAGACTCTTCCTGACTAGGAAGTGAACTAGGGGTTCAGGATGTTATGGGGTCCTTTTCAGGGATACTTAGCATGCTCAGGTATGAGGAATGATGATTAATAAACTATGAAACCATATTCTCTGTTGCCAGTAACAAAAGAAAAACAATTAAAACATGAATATACTAGTTTTCTAGGACTGTGCTCATGGGGATAGGTTAAACAACAAGAACTTATTGTCCTACTGTTTGGAAACAGAGAATCCTCTGTCTATGACTGTGAGAGAGAATCTGATTCATGCCTCTGTCCTGGCTTCTGGTGTATATGTCACTATGCAACTTGAAGATGCACCATCCTGACCGCTACCCTCATTGTCAGCTGGTGCTCTCTTTACATATGTGTCTCTGTGTCCACGTCCTTCCTTGTGTACCTCAGGGCCCCTCTCAGATAATCTTATCTTAAGTAGTGGTATATACAGTTTTTTATTTCAAAATAATCTCACATTCTGTGGTACTGAGGTTAAGGACTTCAACATATAGGCTTTGAGAAGACAGCATTCAACCTGCAACAACTGTGTTAAGCAGTTTTGTCCAAGGCACATGCAATAAATATTTGGGGACTACATGAGAACCATCTGTGTAGGAGATGGCACAAGGAAAGTAGACAAAGCTCCCTACGTGGTGCTTGTGGGCAGAGAAAGGTGCTTTTATGTTGCTTTAGTTTCTTTACTGGAATTTACTTCTTTGGGATCTTCATTTTCCTAAGGTGAGTGCCATGGAAAATCCAAACTTCCTCTGTGAGCCTTCTCTAGAGATGTTTCCACAGACAGCATGGACAGCGTCAACCAGGCACCCCAGACCAAAGGGCCAATGCTCTTTTCCTAAGAGGGCTTGGCCTCAGATTTGCCTTTGGGGCATTGACAGGACTGGGAATGGGGACAGAGGAATCCTCAGGTCCTGGGGGGCTTGTGCAGCACAAAAGACAAGAGAAGAATGCAATAACCAAACATAAAATTTGGGAAGAAACACATATGTCACTACTCACGAGGGACATAACTGTGCACGTGGAGAGCCCAAAGGCAATTAGTGCTAAAATACTGTCCTGAAAGAGAATTTAACAAGGTCATGGGATATAAAATCAATTTTACTTCTATATAAGTGAACTAAACAATTAGAAAATAGAACTCAAAATAAATTTAATGAAAGATGTATGAGGCTTCTGCCTAGGAGAAAACGTGGTTTCTTTTCTTTCTTTCTTTCTTTTTTGGTGGAACCAGGGATTGAACTCAGGCCCTTGCACTTGCAGGGAAGTGCTTATTCCACTGAGCCATCTCCCAGGCCCTGAAAACGCATCATTAAGAGAAATTACTCAAGATCTAAATAAATGCAAGCAATAAACCAAGTTCAAGAAGTAGTAGAAGAATAAGATATTGCCAAGAATAAGAAGGATAAGCCATATTGTAACTTTTTCCATATTTACCTCAGCTTCAGTGCAATCCTGATCAATCTTCTGGATGGATTTTGTAAACTTTTGCAAATTAATTCTAAAGTTTGTATGGACACACCAAGGACCAGTAGTGTCCAGGCACCCATGGAGCACAAAAGGGAATGACCTTCATCAAGTGGAAAGTGTTGAGCATTATCAGATTAAAGCATGTTAGAAAAAAAAATCCATGCTATTTGGGCAAGAAGAGGCAAATATTCCAATGGACCAGGAAACAAAATTTGGAAACACCTCCACTGACACATGGACACTTCATTTGTGATCAAAATGCAGCATCAGTTGACAAGGGAGGAGTGATCTTGTTTAATATGCAGTAAAGAAAGAAATGCATGTGTACATATGAAAAGTTTGAACTTGAATCCTACCTTAGGCTACATGCAAAAATGAGCTCCAGGTGGATCTTAGAACTCCATGTAAAAGTTTGAACAGTAGAGCATATAGAAGTAAACATAGGAGAAAAGCATTCTACAACCATAGTGAGTTATTCAAAGAAATTGTCAACCATAGCCATTTACAGCTCAGCTTAATATTATGGGCTCACGATGTATACTTCATTTTTATACTTTTCTGCTGGATGGTTAAGACCTAGGTAGATCAAGACTTATATACCAACATAAGAACTTTATATTTCCTATGTGGTCATTGAAGTCCTCTCAGGGTTTATCTTGTAGTCCTGTACATTATTCTGTAGTTCCTTTGTCTGTGTCATCCATGTGGATGAGTCATGGCCAATGCTTGACCAGATTGCTCCCTGTGAAAGCTTGAGAGAAAGTTTTCTCTTCATGTGACTCTCCCCAGGCACACTTTAGAACTTCAATCTCTTTCCTTTGCGGCTCCATAATCTCCTTGTTCAGAAAATTTGGAGCTCACCTGAGTTTCATGATGTTGCAGTACAGGTTCTCCTATGTCCTGAGTCTTTGCTGACCTTGAAAGGCTAGGGCAAAAATGTTGGCTGGCCTTGTGGCTCTTCTATTTCTCCAACTCTGACTTGTGATCTTAGGTTGTAGAATGCTGGACTGTGTTGGATTGTGGTGTCGAGTTCAAGCACCTAAGGTAGTTGAATGACAATGGAGTGCCCACTTTTGATAGGTGTAGACAAAGGAAGGGTTGTAGAAAGAAAAAATCATGATGTGTGTGTATAGACAGTACAGTTGGGATAGATAACGCTGTGCTTCTACATAATTCTATGAGAGGCAAGATCTGCACTAATGGTGGTTGGACAGGATATTATGTCGGCTTTTAGTACTATGGTCATCCACTAGGTAAATAAGTATTGAATTTTTGATATAATTCAGGTATAAAAAATAAGATAAGTAAGCAACTACACTCTTAATTCACTGATAAGAGATATCTGCTAAAATAATATCTGTAAATATAATATGTATGCACCTTGTACAATACCAAAACATTATGAAAACAGTTTGCAATGTATTAATTCATCGAATGTGTATGGTTAAGGTGTCTTGAAACTGTCTGATTGACATTTGTATTTTAATAAAATAAAAATAAATGAAAAAAAATTAACATGAGTTTGAGAAATTTAGCTAATAGATATGACATAGACAAGTTAACATCATAATAGTGAAGTGCTATACTTTTTTGCAGGTGATTTAAATAAACTGTATTTCAAAATGTGAAAAAAAAAGAAGTTAACATAGGAGAACAACATCAGGATCTTGGCATAGAAAGATTTCATAAGCAGGATAAATAAAATTAGTTTAAAAGACTACTATGTTCTAATGACTATTAAATTTAAGAATTTCTATTTATAAACAAAGATGACTGAAAAACATACAACCTCCCCACAAAGAAAAGAGTATACCTGAAATAGAAAAGAAATGCCCTTCTCCTCTTCCTCCCTCCAATAGCCAAAGGAGCCATGACAGACAGCCCCCATCATGGCCTCTCAACTCCCAACATTCTTAGGATGGCACAGACCATCAGTCCCAGGGATCCCCACCACTCCTGGGTGCTTCCAGGTCCAAGATGCACAGATAGGAGCTATGGTTGGGGGACAGGGATGCCCTCTTACCCACTGCTCCTCCAGTAGAACCTACCTGAGTTGCAGCAGACTCATACCTGGGAGCCACGCTGCCCCTGACTCACATTACCAGGGATGTGCTAAGCAGGTCTTCAAGATATCCAGACTGCATCTTCACAGCCTCCTGCTCCTCAGTGTGAGCATCTCCTAGCGATCCCCCTCAGCAGAGCAGGCTCCCCCCCGGCACCACCCCTCTGTTAGCACAGATCTCAATAAAGCCTTACTCAGGCAGTCCTATAAACCTGCTCAGCATACAGGTTTATCACCACTAGTATGGACAGAACAGACTGCATTTTAAAAAGTTGGTAATATTGGGGGTTTCCAAACCTAAAGAGTTGCAGAGACTAGGCAGAGAGCCACAGAGCAGAGGAGAACCCCAGAGGTACAGGAGAAGTTGCTGGAAGAGCTCCATAAAGCTGCTGAAAAGGCACACGTGTCAGCTGCTGGGCTGGGAGGGCTGGCTGGGAGCTGCTAGCTGTGACACTGGGGGCCAATGGCACTTGGGGCCCAGGGCTGAGATACTAAGAGCTACCATCAAGGGAGGTGAATTTTGAAGATGTGTGATTTTCATCTGAATTCAGCAAAAGTACCCTCCACTGATAGGTGCATACCCGCTGCATGTATGGAGAGAGGTTCTCCTCCAGATGTTGAATCTTTAAGAAAAAGAGAACAGGCTGAAGCAGGAGATTTGTTGTGAGTTCGAGACCAGCCTGAGCTACAAAGTGAGCTTAAGGCCAGCCTGAACTGCATAGTGAGACCCTGTCTCAAAAAGAGACAAAAAAAAAAAAAAAAGAGAGAGAGAACAAGGTAGAGAGATAGTGAAGAGGCTCAAGCAGCATTTGATAAGTGAAATTCACCAATGACTAATAAAATAGATGAAAAGCTTTTTCACCTCCTATCAAGAAGGTGCAAATTAAGCCAGAGTAAGAACATGCTGCTGTTTAAATGTTCAAAATAAAAACGGCCGACAACATCAAGTATTAGCAAAGATTTGGAGCCACTGAAATCCTTCAGTGGGCAGGTGGGTTTTAATTTAGTACCTCAATGCAAAGGCCATGGGGTGTGCCAATATGGGGTGGGAAAGCGGGCATGCCTCTGGCCTTTGTGGGTTCCAGGGATGGTCCTCTGCATTCTCTGGCACACTTGAAGCTCCTGTGGTCTACACTCCTCTGTTTCAGCTCTGTCCACAAATGTGTCCTGCCTGCTCCCTCCCTTTGGCTGGCTTTGCAGGACATAAGCTCCTTGGAGATGCCTTTCTTTTTATTAATGTAATGGATGCTCTTTCGGGTTCTTCTTCCCCTGTACTCCTGCCTGTCTTCCCTGTAATCCTGCCTGTCTCCATCTGAAGGCTGTCACCCTGCACTAGCCTGGTCTGTAGCTCACTCCCACTGGTGGGGCCACAGAACAAATGCCCCCCGCCTCCTCCTTGGGTCGTGTGCTTCCCAGTCTTCTCCCAGAAGTGTCTCACTTCCTATGTACTTGCTCATCTTGCCACCAACAGAAGCCTGGGCAGCAGGCCTGGTGGCACAGGCCGTGTGGTCTGGCCTCTGCAGTAAACCTCCGTGCGCACACAGTAGCCCTCAAAATAAAAAATACAGGCCCACCCATGCACACATTTCTAAGAAGCTACCACATGTGCTACTACTGTAGAACATAAGCATATGTCTGAGGAAGTCATTGACTTATAAATCAGGGCTCCAACAGAGAAGAACACAGTCCCCAGGACAGGACAGTGAGGGTGGCAGCTGGGGTGAAGCTCATGGGGAGGAGGTTGACGGCTTCCCCAGTTTATGCCTCCAGCAGCGACTGCTAACCCTAGGGAAATGTAATTTGTTCAAGAAGAGAAATAAGTCAGCCACAAATATTTACAGGGTCATAACATAACCACTGAATGTAAGAATTACTACGTAACTGAGTCGGGTAGAAGGGCATATGGATATGAAAGGAAAAAAATGTGTGAGACACGGGAAGCAGAGAGCCATGGGTTTCTAAAAAATAGTAAATGGCAGTAATTTCCAAGCTATTAAAATACTAGGAAATGGCAATGCATGAAGCAGCTGAAGTTAAAAACAGCTTTTGGAGGGCAAAACTGAAAAAAAAAAAAAAATGCAGGAGTTGCTGTTTTTCTTTCTATAACTACTGACATTTTAACTTAGGAGCAGTTAAAGCTTTGAAAACACGTAGAAGTTGGGTGTGAGCAGCTGTAGGGATCATGGTTATAAGTTAAGGTGACTACTCAGGGAAGAGAAAGCACAGGTTCGACAGTGGCTATGTGGAACTGAAGAGGTTGCCAGAGAATCATAGAAAGCCTGCAGCAGGAAGAGAAGCTGAGCAGGCAGGGCCAGCCAGAAGGGAGGGGGTGCTGGCCTCCCCTGGCCACTGGTGGGGGAGACATGTGAGCTCTTGTAAAGGAGAGTTGTGATCTTTTCCATTAGGAGGCACCATTAACAAAGAAAGCAAGCTGACTACTACTGCATAGTGCGAGACACAGGCAGGAAGATAATTAAGAGTTGGGTCACAACCACTTCCTCAAGGGTATGGTGCATTGTGGAGCACAGTCATTCCCTCGAGGGCGTCCTTCACCTTGCTAGGCAGGGTGCAGACCTCACCTGGGACCCTTGGGGGGTGACACCTTCCTGGATGGTGACCCATCTACTCACTGGCCACATCTGAACTAGCCTGCAGGAGTCCCCATACTCATCCACCTCGGGCGGCAGCCACCACATCCCAGCTCAGGGGCAGACAAGCACATGCTGGGCTTTGGTACACGCCATGTAGACACCTCCCTCCCTTGCCCTTTTTCCACCTGTTAGCCCCATCTTCTGATAGGAGGACGCAACAAAAAGATGCAAGGTGTAGAATGGTAGTTCATTTTCTCCTCTTGCTTTTATCTGGCTAATTAGATGAAGGACACCCTGACCTTCATGGACTACTTGCCCGCCTGGGGACTTTTCCTACACTTCTCCTCTGGCTACCTGGAGCTCTGGGCTTGGCCCTTTGCGGGGCTCTGTTTAGTGAGGAATCTTTAATCATGAAAGTATAGAGAACAGAGCCTCTCTCCTGCCTCCACCAAGAATATTGATAACAAGGAAAGGAGCCAGTTGTAGTAAAAAAGATCTAAAGGTAAAGCTGGGACCTAAATTCTGGTTCTGTCTTAATGACTTGTTCATTGTTCTCTGACTCAGTTTACTTTATTTTTCTTTTCTACATTTGGAATTTATTACTTGTTATATTATTCATTATCCAGTGTTATATTGCTATTTTTTCATCCTTGTTTTTATTCCCTTTGATGGATCCTAAATTGCTTATAACAGCAAGTGCTAAAAATATTTCTATATGAATTAATGAACTGAGTAAACTCTGTGCCCTTGGCAATGACGTGAATATAAAAATCTACCCTCAGCACATTCTAAGGGAAATATGCGAGGGCTCCATTATTTTTTATTAGCGAGGTCCTCTGCTGACTTTTACCCCTCACAATTCTGTCAGTTCGCTCTGTTTTATTTTTCCTTCTGATTTATCTGCCCACCCCCCGGCTCTGCATCCATTACAGTGTCTTAAAGCTGATTCTCAACACCTGACAAAGGCTTTCATTAATGTAAAAAGAGCTTGTAAAAGTTTCTAAACACTTCTAGAACAAACAAAAATTCCATTCATTAAAATAAAATAAATAAATCATGTTTAATTTGGGTGGAGGGAAACTGAGAAGAAGTTAGACCATCAAATGAACAGGATATTAGCACCTCCAGAAAGCTGGGAAATGCTTGCTCCAGAGGCACTGAAACGAACACATCTATTTCTCCTAGCACTAGTCCCAGTTCCCTGTGCAGACTTGACAGAAATAAATCTTGTTGGTGTGATACTTGGTGAGAGATGCTGCTAACCTGAGCTTGTCCACTTTGGCCCTGGAACTGTGACAGTCAACCCTAACGTAGCCCCGTGATGAGCCAGGTGCCCAGTTAATACTCAAAGAGTTCTTCAGTCCAGGAATTCTGCAATCGACAGAATATGCCTTAAAAAAATGACTGAACTTTTTTCAAAAATTTATAATCTATTTGCTCTGCTTTAGTCTATTATTTGTGTCAACACAGTCAAAAGAATAAAGCTGGGGAGCTAGGAAGGGTTCTTACACCTACTTGTCTGACCATAACTGTCACAAAAGACTGCAGAATAACAAGCTTGTGTGGAAATTCCAGACAACTCACTTGGAGATGGACTAGACTGTGGGAAAATAGAAAGTGGGACAGGCAAAGACACCAGTGCCTGTTCTCACTTACTTTGCTCCCTGCCGAGACACAGTACCTGAGAGGAAAGGTTTATTTCAGCTCACAGTTTGCAGAGATTTCAGTCTATAGCAACTGGCTCCAAGGCAGGGTGGCATGGCAGAGGGACCCCACAGAGGAGAAACAGTCCATGGTGTGGCAGGGCAGGGAGAGGGCAACAAGCAGTGAGCCTTCCCCTTTTATCTCTTCCCCACTCCCCTCCTTCTGGGTGGTGCTGCCCAACTCAGTGTGGGCCTTTCAAATATCCACACCCATAACTATGCTAAACCAATCAGTGGACTAATTTAGTCCCCTGAAACACACACCCTTAATCTCAGTATCACATACTCTAGATCCAACCACCTCCCAAAAGCCCCACCTATTACCACATGAGGCTCTGGGGGAACATGCAGGTACTAGCTGGAATACCTGTCACATTAAAATTTCTCTCAGCTTCGAAAGCCCATTGTTCAGCCTGACCTAATAGAAGTTGGAGAACCCAGATCTCCAGATACTCACAGGGGGGATCAGTTCTGTGAAAGGACAACATGAGGGTAGGTATGTGCTGGTACCAAGGGGGAAAAAAATGTATGGAACAGGGACCCTTCTGTCAGGCACCTTCACACTAGGGCCCTCCACATAGGGAGAAGAAAACACTAGGTCCACAGATCCTGTCACAAATCAGCTGAAGTTCTTTTGTTCACTTCACCTGTAGCTTCCTTGATGCTGTAAGAGCTGGGCCCTAAGTTCCCGCAGCACCTAACACCTGTGTTGGAGCTGCAGGCCCCAGGGTCCTTGGTGCCCAGCCTTCAGTGTTGCAGCTCTTCAGCAGCCAGTGCTCAGAGTCCCCACGGCAGCTCTCTGGGCCTCTCCTAGCAGGCTTTAGTGCTTCAGTGGGGTTCCCTGGTCTTTGTCTCTGTCCTTTGGAACCCCTCCAGGCCAGCCACTTCCTCCACTGTTCAAGGGCTGTGAGGAGCTGCTTATATTACAGCAACACTGAGCTGTAAATGCCCAGCTTGTGCATTCATGGACCTATTTGAGAACTTTCCCAGCAATGAGGGCCAGGGTCAGGGTCAGGGTGGGCCGTCTGGGACACATCTGAGGTTCAACCCCACTGTGGCTCAACAGATTCGCTTGGAATGTCTGGAGTGGGGGTAATGTCACCATTGCCCAAGTCTTTTTCCTGTCAGCAGGGCCTAGAGGTCTTAAGCTCACTGGAATGTCGGAACATCCGAGGGCCAGTGGCCTGGACCACCTTGTGGAAGACAGGAGTCAGAGAGGGCAAGATGAGTGAGAGCCAGAATTCTATCCCCAGAGCTGTCATAGGAGGCAAGAGGACATGTTTTTGTTCTTTCTTTTGCAGTTCTACGTACTTCCTTGGTCTCTCTGCCATGATCATAAAGACAGAGGCCCCTGTGTGGTTTCTGAGTTGGGTCATGTCTTTCTTTTTTGTTTGCTAAGACAAAATACTAGATATCCAAAGTTAAGGGATGACATGTTCATTTCAACTCACAGTTTATAGAGGTTTCAGAATTGGCTGGCTACAAGGCAGGATGGCATGGCAGAAGGGCATCACAGGAGAGAAGCAGTTTATGGTGTGGTAGGCAAACTCCAGTGAGCAGCAAGCAGCTATCCTGTCTCTCTCTTCTGTTTCCTCACTTAGGATATCAACCTTTGGGTGGAGCCAAGTGCAATCAGTGGACCAATTTATTATAACATACCCTTAATCCTAGTATCACGTGCCCTAGTGATAGCCAGCTCTGGAAAGCCCCACCTCTGAGTACATGAAGCCTTTGGGGAACATCTAGATATAAGCCGTAATATTCCACCCCGTACCCCCAAAATTGATGTATATTCCTTTAATCAAAAATAATTTAATCTATCTCTAAGAGTTACCAAAGTCTTAACAGTTTCAGTATTGCTGAAAAGTGGAAGTTTAGTCTCCTTTGAGACATTTGTTTTAAATGCGTTTGATACAGGGTCTCAGACTTGTAGTGATCCTCCTGCATTTGGCCTCCCCAGCATAGGGATTACAGGCATGCACCACCATGCCTGATCTTGGTGGCTGGCTCAGTGCTCCTGGGGGGAAGGGCTGGAGCAGCACGTGGTGTCTCCTTTGAGATCTGAGGCAAACTCTCACCTGTGAGACCTTGCACACATGAAAATAAAGTTCACCACTTCTAACATACAATGGCACAGGATAAACTTTTTCATTCCAAAAGGTACAAATAGGAGAATTGAAAGGGATGGGACCCAGCAAAAGCAAAATCCAACAGGGCAAACATTAAGCTCTGTAGTTCCGTGAACTATGGTGATATATGAACTCCGAAGGCCTTGGGCAGCTCTACCTCTATGGGACTGCATAGAGTCCCATGGCTTCTCTCTTGTGCTGGCTTTGTTCGCTCCTTTCAGGGGTCTCTGCTTCACCTTTGGCTTCACATGCTGCCCTCTCAGGGACCTGCTCCACCTGTTCTCCCAGACTTTTTATTGAAATCTGGGTAGAAGCTTTCCTGACCCCACAACTCTTGCATTCTGCATGTGGCTAAAACCAGCAGCATATCAATGATGTCAAAGTCTGCCACTGGCTAGACTATGAGCCAGATTTGCTTTTCTCTGGGCTGAAAAAAAATGTGCCTCGATTGCTGATCACTACAAACCCAATGCTGAGAAATAAATACTCTAGGCTGCCACTGTTCTGGAACATGGGGCTCTGTGGTTTTTTTTTTTTTTTCAAAGCAAAGTCTTTTACCTTTGCAATTTTGAGGCTGGAAATAGTGGAATCCTGCTGATTCCTGTGATGTCCCAGGCCAGCTTTTATATTACCCTGTTCCTTTTCAACAAACAAGTTTTCCTCACTCTTTGCTCTTGATTCTCAACATAGATTTGGTAAGACTCCTGCAACAGTGTCTATGCCTCTGGATTAGACTGCTTGAGATTTCTTCTCCCAGATTAATGAGTCCACTGCCCTTAATCTCAGTTTCAGGAAAAGTGTCTAGACATGAGCAAAATGCAGACACATTTCCTGCCATAACTCAAATGCTCTGGAGTCCAGCAGCCAATGCAGTGCTTGCTTTTGACTGAAACCTTCTGAGCTGGATCTTTCCCAGGTGCATGTCTATCAGCACTCTGGTCTTCTGATCTCTGACCAGAATCTCCTGTCAAGTTCAGCTTACAGCACTCCAGGAGGCTTCTTCAGAGCTCCACCACTGGTCAAGACTCAGATGCTCTTTTGTGTGTGTGTGTGTGTGTGTGTGTGTGTGTATGTGTGTGTGTGTGTGTCCCCGGTTCAGCCTACCCTGAGGGTGGGGCCGGTGGGGCATGTGGTTCTGGGGATCAAACCATGATCTCAGGGTTTTGCCTAAGTTGCCTAAGCAAGTGCTTTAGACCTCTGAGCTACCTTGTCGGCCCTCACCTTTTCTCTTTTGCATTCACTACACATTCAATGACATAGTCATTGTCTCAGTTGCTTTTCATTCATTGCTGGGACAAAATACTGAATACCCAAAATTAAGAAAGGAAAGAGTTATTCAGCTCACAGTTAGTGGAGATTTCAGTTCACACTTCAATCCATACTAGGCTGGCTCCAAGGCAGAGAGGCACATTGCATTGGACAGCAGCTCATGGCAGCAGAAAACAGCAAGATCAAAGGGAGAAGCAGCAGCTGCAGCTTCTCGCAAGCCTGTCTCCCCTCCTTATATTATAAGCAAGCTACCTTGGGCTGGCGGTGCAGAGCTCACACAATGTCCATGCCCTCCTCTTGTGCAGGATGAGGATGTTGGCTCTCTGCTGAGTCAATTAACTTCTAAACTTCTCAAGTTGACCTAATGTATCAACCAGTACACCCTTCTAATTCAACATCTGGCTGGAGACCGGAAGATGTTCCCAAAGAAAGCTGACCCTGGTAAATGACCAGGTTGGTCTTCATTCCACAGCCCTCCCTACTGAGGAATAAACAAAGACAAGGTGGGACGCTGTGGAGTGATAATCGAAATGAACCCTCTGGCTTCACTTGCTTTTCAGTTCACTTTAAAAATCATTGGGCTGGCAAGATAGCTCAGCGGTCTAAAGCGCCTGCTTAGGCAAGCTCTCAGGGACCGCGGTTCGATCCCCAGCACCACATGCCATGTCAGCCCCTCCCCCCAGGGCGGGCTGAGCTGACTCCCCCCCCCGCAAAAAAAGAAAGAATCCGTGATGTGTAGCGAGACACTGTAATGAATAAATAAATTTTAAAAATAAATAAATAATAAAAATCACTAATTTTAGTTATTTAATTTAATTATTTTAATTATTTAATTGTCACCAATTTTATCTTAGAGGTTGCACATAGCATCACTCTCCCACTCTTTTTTTTTTGGCAGAAGGTGGGATTGAACTCAGGCCCTTGCACTTGCCAGGGAAGTGCTTATTCCACTGAGCCATCTCCCCACCTCCTCTCCTACTCCCTTTGCTATAGAGGACTCCTATAAGATGTAGGCTGTGACCATGACAGTTGCCTAGGAGATGTTGTAAGGACTTAAAGGCCACTTGAAGGAAAACTCCGATGTTCCCTAGGGCCAGAAGTATCTAGTCAGTGACTGGAACAGAAGTATGAGGCCGTGATGAGAAGAACTGAGGAATTGTAACATCGGGGGGGGGGGGTCTTTACCTTGAGACCCTGAGCACACCAACCGTCTGCATTGGTGGTATCATGATGAACATAGCTGCCTTCCTGAGCGTTCCATCCACCAACTTGCACTATGCCCCACTCAAACCCCTCCAGCAGAGCCTGGGAGGGGTCTGGTCATCCACCCTTTCCTAGTCTAACTCTCATCTTTTGCTCTTGCTTAAGGATAAAGGGAGCTTCCTGGGAGGATGAGAATACATCTCTGGGGGACATCAGTCCTCCATCTTCTGTGCTTGCTGCACCTGAAAAAATCCTTTTTCCTTGGTCTGCTGTGTGAGACCCAAGTGAAGTAGGGTTTGGAAACATCACTAAACTGGGCCACACAACATAGAGCAAGTCCACGCTACATAAAGTCTACAGTAGACCTTCGGAATGCAACCCTTTCCCTTTCTGTTCCTCTCCCTATCGTGACACAGCCAGGGGGTCCTCGCCTGTGTCAGAATCGTGAGCCTGGTGTGTGTGTGGTTCCCAGGCTCCAGTGCTTTGTGGCAGCAGCACAGACAGAGGGGTCAGCCCCTCTCCTGAATGTCTTCTGCGTGATGCTGCTGTCTGCCCCGGAAGTTCCCAGGCTGCTCCGGGACACGGCGGGTCCTGCTTCTTTCCACTGTGTGTTGCTGTGCTCTCTGTAGAGGAAGAACTAGTTCGCTTCATTGCTGAGTCCAGCCTGCGTTCTCTGAGTAATGCGTCCCTATACTAGCCCACGGTCCACGCTACTGGCAGGTCCCAAATACAGTGGCATCATCTGGTCTTTATGTAACAATTAAATTTCCCCTGGCAGCAGTTGCTGTATTCTGCTGTCCTCCGCTGTGTTCCTCTATTAACCAACACAAGCCGTTTCTCTGAGGCCACGGGGCAGCCACAGCAGCTCCATTCTGCCCTGAAGGCCCTAACTTTAGGAGGGAGGAATGGAAAGAGAGAGAGAGGAGGAGTGCTTGAGTGATGTCCCTCCCCTGCCAGCCCCCCTTTCATTCCCACCCCCTGCTGGGCTTCTTGAGAGTGGAAAACTTTCCTTTATATCTTACAAAGAAATGCAGTTTGAGCTGCTTCTATATTCAAACTCAGTGATAACTTTAATCAAATACATGAAAAATGCAATTAAAAATAATAGATCCAGATGTGATGGTACATGTCTGCAATGCCAGCGTTCTGGAGGCTGAGGCAGGAGGAGCACGTGTTTAAGCACAGCTGGAGCAACTTAGCAATTTAGAGAAACCTTGTCTCAAAACAGAACAGAAACGAGCCAGGGCTGTCACTCAGTGTGAAGGCTTCAGTTTCAATTCCCAGTACTGCAAAAAATCATGGTAAATAATAAAATTTTAAAAAATAAAAAAGAAGTCTATGCCTTTGTAGATCTGCATACTGCGCAGAAAACATTAAGTAGTTTTGAAATTTCACTTACCTGGGTGGGGAAGAAAATATAACTTAATCTGTTTCATCAGAGGTAAAAAAATTTTTAGAAGCGCTGCAAAGAAAAAAAATATGGAATGCGGGACTGTGTTGGATTGTGGTGTCGAGTTCAAGCACCTAAGGTAGTTGAATGTCAATGGAGTGCCCACTTTTGACAGGTGTAGGCAAAGGAAGGGTTGTAGAAAGAAAAAATCATGATGTGTGCATATAGACAGTACAGTTGGGATAGATAACGCTGTGTTTCTACATAATTCTATGATAGGCAAGATCTGCACTAATGGTGGTTGGACAGGATATTATGTCGGCTTTTAGTGCTATGCTCATCCACTAGGTAAATAATTATTGAATTTTTTATATAATTTCAGCTATAAAAAAAACCTGTAAATATAATATCATGTATGCACCTTGTACAATACCAAAACATTATGAAAACAGTTTGCAATGTATTAATTCATCGACTCTGTATAGTTAAGGTGTTTTGAAACTGTCTGATTGACATTTGTATTTTAATAAAATAAAAATAAATGGAAAAAAAAAGAAGTGAATAATTATATGAAAAAAAATATAGAGGTAATAAAACAGCTACTGGAAAAGGGGCTCATCTTGATTTATTAAATCATTTAATTTGCTAATGAAATAGCAGCTCCTTGGCTGCCATCCTGATTGATGCTGTTGATGGGAAGGAAATATTTAACTTGTACCGTTTCAAGTTGCTTTTCAAAGTCAAATAGCAACAGCATGGAAGGAGCAAATTAAGTACCAGAAAAAAAAAAATCCAATTTGTGCCTAAATTTTCCACAGAACGATTCCTCTTGCTCCCCGACTTCTCCCCTTTTAAAGAATGTGCTCTTTCCACCCAAGTGTGTCCTAAGGTGAGTTTTGATTTTCTTCCATTAAATAACTTCCTGATCACAACAAAGCAGCAGACATTCTGGTCTTGATTTCCTGGGGAAAGTTTCGCTGCCCCAAGTGCAGGACCTTTTGGGCATGACGCACTGTCGGAGCAGCCTCTGAGCGTGACTTGCAAAACTCCAGCTCTTGTGCAGCAGCAGCTGGGTCTCCCACGACCCCCAGCCCTGGCCCTGGCACTGGTTTCTCATTGAGTCTGACCGGGTCTCCTGCCAGGCTGGGTCTGAGCGGGTATGCAGGTCATTAACAGGTCTGCCTCCCAGAGTCACACACTGTGGGTGGAGATTAATGGGTGTGTGCATCCCACAGGGCAGTGATGGAGATTCTCAAGGAGTCAGAGGGCAGTGGGGAGAGGAGCTCAGGAGACATGCAGAAACAGGGCCCAGAGGTAGCAGGCTTTTGTCCAGGATGCTTGCTCAAATTGAGGTGTTGCCCCCATCATAAGCACGGTTTCTAGTCCAGAGGGTGTGCATATAGAAAAATAAGAAGAGTGCCTAAAGACTCTTTGGTTTTGAGGCCCAGCTGTATCAGAATTCTACCCTTTGCTCCTGGCTGTGGTCCCTAGGTTAGGACCAGCTCAGTGTCCCAGACACTGTATCCAGACCCAACTTCATGTCCTCCAGAGGTGAAGCTCCTGGGGACCCTTCACTGCTGAGGTGCAGGTCACACAGTACTCCGGAGTCAACCCCCAGCTAAGGAAACGGCACTCAAGGTTCCACACCCACTTGGCCCTCCTGTGGGCTGGGATGGGGGCTGCCTGTCTGGAGGCAGGAGGTTACTGGGGAAGGAACAGATTCCTGAACAAAACTGTTGCTGCTACACAAGGGAAAAAGCAAATAGCAATGCTGTGTTTGCAGCCAACAGTGCCTGCTAATGAGCAAGTCATGGTAGTCGGACTTGGAGTTGGAAAGCTCTATTCTGCCATTAGCTGGTCTTCAACCTTGGCATCCTCCATTCAGTTGAGGATGTGGGGCAAGGTTGCTGGTGCCACAGGTTCAAGGGGCTTTGGGTGCTTTCTCCCTCGGCTACACTCCAGGATCACATGGCTCTATCACCCCCAACCTGTGTGAGTGTGAGCCAGGCATGCAGCTCTCCAGAGTCCACCTGTGAGGTGTCACACAGGCAGTGGGCCAAAGAGGCACAGACATAGGCCTGCTGGGAGAAGACAACCTCAGGGAAGTGGGCTTCCGCAGAAGGACTTAGTGTTCAGGAATGTGCTTGAGAACCAGCAGCACAAGCCTGAGAGGCAGTCTGCTTCCCTGCACGTATGGAACTGAGAGGGAGGGCACCGCCCAAAGCCTGGGCAGTTGTCTGTGGGGTGCCCCAGAGAGGCGGGAGCTTCTGATCTCCCTGCCCAGCACCCGCAGTCCACCAGGCACATTGCCGCCAAGGGAGCCCAGGGAGCCCAGTTTCCTTGCAAGGGGTATTGTAGACCTTCCTGCCATGGTCTCTAGGTGTGGACTGCCCTTAGGTGTGGGAGGAGGGGGCGTTTCCACAAAGTGCCGCAGGTAGATACCATGCATGTGAGCTTCCCAGTGAGCTTGAGGCCACACCTTCTGTACTGGTGAAGAAGATAGAAATGACCAGGAAATGGCCAGGAATGCAGAAGGCCACTTCCAGGAATGAATCCTATGCCACTTGGTAGGGTGCTAACATCAGCCTATACACAGGGGTATCTGAGATTAGGGGATTTCAATCATTCATGTTTCTTTCCTATGGTTATGGAGATTTTGGTTGAAGACACATAATCTATCAATATATAACCTAAGGGTCTGGACACATATACCTGGGAAACAATGGATGCAGAACACTGGACTTTATTTATTTTTATTTTTTTAACAGTGGACTTTAGTACAAAGCCTGCTCTGTCCCATTCTAGTTAACAATATATTCATCTGTTAGCACTGCAAAACTCTAACTAAGAATAATTTTAAATAGACAAAGAATGTTTCTCTCATTCAACCTAGAAAGAGGCTGCCCAAATCTGAGATGCTTCCTCCGCTTCCCAAAATAGCAGAGAGCCAAACTCCTCCCATTTTGCCACCTTAGCGAATACAGCCCTGAATCTCAAAGCCACTGCATGACCCACTGCAGCTGTTCCAGCCCCAGCCATTATGCTGTGAGCTCATTCTAGACAGCAGGAATAAGAAACAGAAGAATCAGGACACAGCCTGGAATTCTTAGGACTCTTGCTAGAAGTTGCATAGAATTCTTGTTCATATCCTAAGAGTCAGAATTCAGTCATACAGGTTCACAAAGCTACAAGTGACACTGGAGTCTGTACTCTGCGGGACTATACAGACCAGGCTAAAACACAGCAGCTCTGTTATGAAAGGAAAACAGAAGGGGACAGCTCACAGGCTCAGCCTTCCTGACCCATTTCAGAATTTACTGAGACTCTCAGAGTGAGGCAGGAAGCCCAGCTCCTACAACCTCTGCTAAGTTGTGAACTGCATCTCTGTGATTCCCTCTGCACCCTTGGGGGCCACCTGCCCACCGGACAGGCACAGAAATGACAGCCTGTGCATTCAGGAGAGCAGGGAGTGGCGCCCTGGTGGCGCACACTGAGTCCTCACAGCCTGTCAGAGGCGCAGCGGCAGCCCAAGGCCTAGGAGCGGAGCGAAGGGGCAGAAGGGGCAGGAGTCGGGGGCTCCTGCAGCTGGGCGAGCAGCAGCATCAGGGTAACCTTGGTGTTTGGAGAATTTGCTTTTCTCCGGTGTACTTTCCATGAAGTGAGTACTCCAGGTGCCCACCACAAGGACCTGGCTTCCTTCTACCTACATGGATTCAACAGCTGGGCTATGGCATATACTTACTCCTGAGCAGTTGCCAAGGCTTTTTTTCTATTTTGCTGAACTGTCAGCCATGACCCAGGGCTGACCAACAGTACAATGGTTCCCAATGTCCCGTGACTCTGGTCTTTGACCAAGATGTGCAGTTACGGGTGGGTTGGGCTCATTTTTTTTAGAATTAATGAGGCAGACCTGGAATTACACAGAGGACTGAAAAGAAATCATTGTACAAAGGAGGAAACAGGTCAAATTTCTGAGTCCACCTGACTTTATCTTCATACAGAGATTCTGGAGAGTAGACTCTCCAATCCATGCTCTGTGACCAAACTCTTTTAGTTTGCACTTGGATCCCAAGTGGAACTGGAGCACAGTCTCACAGCCCACAGTTTATAGGTAGATAAGGGGAGCTTTACCTACTGCTGTTTCCTTCTCACTCTCCAATCACTAAGAAGTGTGGGTTAGACAGTAGGGAGAGAGCTGTGAAGAGACCTGTACGATGGGTGCCCCAGAACCATGGTGGTCACACCCTCGCCCCAGGAGGGGGTGCATACGGCATCCCTGGGACACCCATTCAGTCTCCTTGGATAGGAAGGAAATGAAGAAGCAGAGGAAACAGGAGAACAGAGCTCAGAATCCAAGCTCCCGCTTAACACAGTCTGTTCTCAGTGTCCATGAGATGTTGGTTCCTGATGCCAAAATCTCTGGAAGCTCCAGACCCTTGTATGAAATGCACATGGTCCAAACACATCTTAAACATCTCTAGGCCACTCTCAGTGCCCAGTACAATGGAAACACTGTGTACACATTTGGTTTTTTATTTAGGACAAACCTATGGAACGGGTGTTGCAGCAGGTTACTTGTTATCACTGGAAGCTCCAAAAAGTTAGCGATCACTGATTTTCTTTAGGAAAATAAGATTTGTTCCCATTCAGTACAGTTACAATTTTTCTCTAAATAGTTTTGATCTACTATTTGTTGACTCTGCAGATATAAATGCAAAGGTACAAACAATGGACTGCATTAATTTTCATCTAAGATTCTTTTCCTCGTTACAGTTTTTTACTAGGACAGAAGGAATACCGGATTCACTCTGTGAAGCCTCCATTTCCTAAGAGATGTGATCTCTCCGTCTTTCAGGCCCACTCGTTATGTTGCTTCACAGAAATACCTCCTGGAGCCACCTTCTTCATTTCTCAGGCTTCTATGCTGAGTTCCTGAAAACTGTTAGCAATTAACTTTTATTTCAATCCCTGCCTCTATTTTCTTCTCTCAATGTGGTTCCCTCTTGGTTGAGCCCTGAATCTTGGTTCATTACTTAGTTCATGTTCAGACAAAGAATTGTGACTGGTGTGGAAAATCTGGGTCCAGACAGCCAAGATCTTGTGTTGAAGGGCTTTCCCCTAAAATAACTGTTATATCAGTATACTTTCTATATTTCCCATCCTGGGCCATGTGGTTTAAAGGTACTCAGTCCTCACAAAAGTGATTTGGCAAAAGCACTGGCCTTGGCTTGGAAGAGGCCAGTGAAGTGTGTGCTGTGTGCTGTGGTCCTTCCCTCTCCCTGTGATACAAGTAGGAGCATCCACTCATGCAGCTCGGATAACCACATGACAGGCCCTGACATCTCCCCTCTAGAGATGATGTGGAAGGCTCTAGCAGAAAGCTTCTTCCTGGTGCAATTCAGACACAAAGCCAGGAAGTAACACTGTCCAGTGTTTAGTTTGTATCCAAGTGTTCCCAAGTGGTAAGACTGAGTCTAGATATGCCCACATAGGTGAGCTGGTGTCCAGGTGCACCACAGTGACCATATGGGTATCCTGTAGTGCCTGTAGTGGCCAGCTGATATCTAGGTGTATCCACAGCAGTCAGTTGGCATCCAGGTGAGTTCACAATGCTCAGAGGGCATCCAAGGTCGCTGACTAAATGTCTCATGTCTAAAAGAGAGGAGCAAGTTTGCCATTTCCTTGAAATAGTGCTTCATACTTTCCAAAACCCCACCACCTCCAGAAGCAGGTGGAACTCTTGCTCAGATGGTAAGGCTGTGCATTCCCGCTGGGCCTCTTCTGTCTGTGTGCCATGACATAGAGCTTCCAGGGTCCAACTTGTTAGGAGGTTGGCTAGACACTTATTCAGAGAAAGGCTAGACTTCTGTCTGTGTAGCTGCTCAGGAGAAATATGGCTCAGAGAAAATACTCTTCTCCTACAGAATTGGCTAAACTTTATTTCTTAAACACTAGGACTCAGCTCATAGGTTGTTGATAGGGTTTAGGACACACTTGAAAACATGTTCCTGGCTGTTGGGAAGAGAGCAGTAGTGGAGAGGTCTCTCTCACCCCTTCCACACCCACCCTGAAGTAGCCTAGCTCCCAGGGAAGCATTCTTTCATTTTCTCCTCCCCTTCTCCCATGAAGCAGGCCATGAAGCCCTCATTTGAAATGAAGAAGTAGTGGAACTACCTTGTCTCTGAAGAGACAGAGAAGATGCTGAGCACACAGGCCTTGCTAAATAGTTTTCCTCATACATTACATTATGCCACTTCCGGCCCACCACGCTCCCCTGTCTCTGGGCTTCATCATACCTGAGCATGAAAATACATGGGCTATCTGTCTCTTTTCATTTCCATTTCTCAGGGCTCCCGCATCACACAAGGCTGCACTAAGTAAACCTGCATGCATTTCTCCTCAGTCATAGAAGCCTCAGCCATAAACCTAGCAATGAATTGGAAAAATAATTCTTGCCACCCCTCCTTAATACAGCCCTGATAGAACATGCCTGAAGAGAAATTCTGCACTTAGCATTTCACTAGTGCTTCTTCTATTTCCCCTTCACTCTAATGTACTTGTAAAATTCCATTACACACCATTTATGTATGTATATATTTGTAAAATTCCATTTTGTATATGTTTTAGAAGCCATCTGAATCCCACATTTGTGGAAAAGATCATGCTCTGTGGATAAATAAAAATCCCCTCACCCAAGGACCTCACAGCACGTCCTTGATGGATTCTCATTTACCCAGTTCCCACACATGGGCCTAAGATGGTCCCCAGGCACTGTCCAAGATCTAATGGGTAATGACATTTTGTTCATCTCTCTACCTGACTGCAGCTAACCTCTCCTCAGCCCTGGATCTAGGAGAAGAAGTCTGAGGCCTCCTGTTAGAAAGAAAGATGGATGCAGGGTTTCCCAAATAAATTCCTTTGACAGGTGATTATTTCTCGCATTCAACCTAAGTGGAACATTGAGCTTGGCAGCCAAGGTCCCAGGTAGGCACTCTTTCCCTCATCACTGGGATGCCTTTCCGACATCTACTTGGTGGGTGGCTCTAGCCACTGAGGTGAGGAGATTAGAAGTGGAGTTGGGTAGTCCTACCCGCTGGACTGCCGCAGTCTGAACCCTGAGTGGTGGCAGCGGCACCTGCCATGAAGCGGCGCTGCCATTGAAGTAGGCTTTCCAAAGGTGTGCTCATGACTTCTGTGAGTGGATCTAAAGGGCCAACAAGAGTGGACGTAAGAAGAGAGATCTTGATCTGCTTACTGTGACCCATTGTTTTACTTCAAGTGCATCTCAGCTCTCCCTTGTGAATAGTGATCAAGTTCTCCCCACAGCACCACGGGCATTCTGTCCTCTGTTACTTCTAAGAGGGGTCTCTTAGGGCATACTCTGAGCACATGTGAAGACACTGTGTGTATTTCTGAGGATAAAACCACCTTCAGTATGAAACTGCCAAGGAATTCCTTCTCCTTAGCTCACAGGTGTTTTTTCTACTTTAATGTCCTGGTAGATGGTACGAATGGCCCCTAGTCTATTCCCCGGTATCCATTTTTGTACATGACCTTGTGCCCCTTCCATCAAGGGGCAAAGTTTTTTCTCCACACACCTTATATCTGAACTGGCTGTGTGACTTTTTTGCATGGTGGGGCAGTAGCAAATGTGACATGAGTAGAGACTTAGAAAGCACTTATGTCCCAGGACTTGCTGTGTTGTTGTACCTGGAATTTTCCTGCACTGAGTGAATAGGCCAAGCTAGTCCAATGGACATGGGGATAAAGACATGCCATTCTGCTCCCTATCCTGCAGCAGCCCACACCCAAAAGCAGAACCTGTAAGCTGAGCAGTAGCTCACAGAACACATGCAAAGGGAGCCCAGCCTACCCGTGTGATGCCCAAAATCATGACCTTGAAAATGGTTGCTTAAATGACTGAATTTTGGACTGATCAGTCAGTCTTGATCGTTAGTTAAGATATCTAGGCCCTCACACGGAAGAGAAAACACTGATGTGTATTTTCAAGGATGTGCTGGGTCTCTACCTTAAGGCACGTGAAGAGTTTCATCTCGTGCCTGGTCTAAGTAATTTTTAACACATTATTTTAATCACCTGATGTTCTCTCTTTGTTATTAAAGATCTCATCTGATAATCCAGTAGCCCCAAGAATTCAAATATTGGCTTCTAACTCTGAACAAGTGGTTAGAACCTTATGGGCTCTGTTTATATTTTCTTTGGTGCCAGGTTATATCTGACCACAATTGTCTCTGGTTCACATCAAGCCAAGAACTTCCCACAGAGAATTCTCATCATGCTCCAGGCCCCATTCTTTCCTTTGCAATGGTTGGAGCCAGGCTGTCTGGAGATTCACATCTTCTTGCACTGCCTATTCCTTGGGCAAGTTGCTGGTGTCCATGTACCTGTCGTTCCCCACTTGAAAGTAGAGTTCCTGCAGCATTTCCCATCTAGGGTGTTGTGGGGATTAAAAGAGAGAAAATAGAAAAATCTATGACTTCCCAGTAACTGGAGCTACTGGGAAAGTGATCAAGCATCAATTCAGATTGCAATTTTTGCAAGGTGAGTCAGATGGCAGAAGGCAGTTTTGCAAAGAGTTGGTTGTGTTTGGGAGGGCCCGGGTGTCTGCTACAAATTCTTCCTGGTCCTAGCCACAGTTTAGCATTATGTGATGCTACCTGATAGCCCTACATCTTAAACATTAGTGGGGTCATTTTAGGGTCCTATGAATGACTACATTGTCCAGGGGAGTGACCACCGTTCCTGGAGTCTTGGTCACCTGGAACTTGTTTCATCAAGGAAAAAATCTGAGAATCTCAGAATCTGGCTTCACATGGGCACTTTAGAGGTGGGCTGCCTGCTGGTTCCCTATGTGGCTTCTCTCCTTTCCATACTCATTCAAGGAAGGACAACACCCCTCAGTGCCCACAGGGGGTACAGAGGAATGATGTGGGAAGAGCTTGGGTCTCTGGAGAATGAGGCAGCTACTTCCAAACTTATGGAGTCAGTTTGAACTTTTGCATGAGGGAAAAAAAAAAACTTCTTTTTTAAGTTTTGGCATTATTTTGGCCACTGTTACTATGCCTTTGGTGAGACAAACTAATGTCTGATGCAGCATTGCTTCCTAGTAAATGTCATTTCATCAGAAAGAAAGGAACTCGGATGTATGAGTTCCCCAGGCTGCTACAACAAACTAGCCCAACCTGCAGTCTTAAAACAACCCAGTTATATCATCTTTTGGTTCTGGAGGTCTGAAGTCCTAAAGTCAAGGCACGACAGGGCTGTGTTCCTCCTGGAGTCTCCAGGGCAGTCTTCCATCTTGCCATCTCTGACTTCTAGGGTCTCCTCATATCTCAGGACCCCTCGTCCACATGCAGAGCAATGGTGCTAGGTCAGTCCTTACATCACGTCTTTACAACCCTGTTTTTGTGGCCACATTTTCCTCTGCTGCTCCTTTTCTGCCTACTTCTTCCTTTGTGTAGTTGTCTTCCACCCCTAGATAATCCCAGATCATCTCCCCATGCCCAGGTCCTCTGGTTTGCAGCCTGATCTCCACTGCAACCTCAGTTCCTTCTTGCTATGCCACATGATGTTCCCACAGATCCCAGGACCTGGACATCTTTGGGCCACATCTGCCATGTCTGTGTTCTATGAACTTCTTCATTGCAGTTATGGAACCTGGGATTTTAATGTGGGAGAGACGTGCCCCAGGGGTAGAGCTCTCAAGGCCCTTGAATGATTTAGCTCCTATATTTTATTCCCATAGTCTAAAATCACTGGCATGGAAGGAAATAACACCACACACAGATAAAGTCCTATCTTCACCCAGACTCAGTCCTGTAGCCCCAGGACTTGTAAAGTTTGCTTTTTGTTTTCTGATGCTGTTTATTGTCTTTGTTCTCACAGCCAGTATTAGAATATATTTAATAACTGCTAGCAGAGACACTGGTGTAGGCACCTGAAGTAGATAGAAATATTATAGGCAATCAGATGAGGCCAGGCCCTCAAGGAATATAGAAGACAAGGTGGCTTTGCAACTTTTGAAGAGCCAGACACTTCCACAGTGGGCCAGACCTCAAGACAGAAGAATAAACAAATGCAGCCACATACTTCCCTAGGGCACCAGGGATTGATTTCTAAATGGGCATCAATCACCTTGAAAGAGCCCAAAAGAGTCCCTAACCCAATCCCCAAGAAGAGACCCTGTCCCATATTCACGTCTGCTTGCTACATGCCTTGCTTACTGCTTTGGTACTGGATTGAATCAATTTTTACCTGAGCAATGGTGCTTGTAATGTCACTGGTTGACCATAGTTTTGTCCCACTTCATGCCCACCTAAGAGAGTTCGCATGTTCTCCATCACCTTAGACCTGCCTCAACACATGGTATTAATCTATAAAAATCCCAGGAAGAGATAGCTTTCTGGGGATAACCCGCTGGAGGCCCCCCTTTTTTTTTTGCTGGAATGGGTAAAGATCACTTTCATTTTTTATTTTTTTTTAATTTTTATTTTATTGAAGTACAAATATCAATGAGACAGTTTTAAGATACCTTGACAAGATGGATTTGATAAATTCATATATTGCAAACTATTTTCATAATGTTTTGGTATCATAGAAGGTGCATACATGATATTATACTTACAGACATCATTATAGCGTATGTCTCTTATATGAGACTGTAGCTATTTGCTTGAGGCCCCCTTCTGTCCTCTCAGACAGATACTTCCTTTTCCCTGATAAATATATTCTGCTCTTAACCTCCATTTGTTCCTAAAATTCATTCTTCAGTTTTAGAGAATGGGAACTCATCCCAGGTACCTTTCAGGATGGGAGTCTTATTTCCCTATGTTAACACCACTTCACAATAGTACCATATTACTTCTGTTGGACTCATCAGGGTTCTAACTGCATTTTATAGTCAACAGTGTTTGCAAGTCAGGGTGATCTTTCAAGAAAAGCATGCATGTTTGATTCTGAAAGGACCAAATTGAGATCCTGTCTCTAGAATTTATTCCTTGTGTGTTTTTTTCTGGTTACTTTGGCTCTTAAAACCTGACTCCTCATCTGTATCATGTATTTTTTATGTACACTGTGGACTTGTTATGAGGATTATGAGTGATAAAAAGAAATGCTCTGAATAGCCCAGGCTCAGTAAGTAGTGTTATGATTACTGTTTATCCTCCAAGTATGTGCACTGCCTCCTTCTTGCCAGTCTCTCGGGAGAGCAAGGAGGTATAAAACACAAGTGTGTAGGGAAAGATGGCTGGAGGGTGGGGAGATAAGTGCTACTTTCATAACAAAGAAATTCAGAGAATCTTCTTTGTTCTTCTGGACAAGGTTCCTAATCTAAAAATAGTCACTAGATCACGTGAGCTTCTAGGTTCCTTCCGGAGATGACTTTCTAGGGCTCTGAGAAGCATCCCAACTGCTGGAGACAGTGATTCATCTATGAGCCACAGGCTCTCTCCATCACTGTGTGTGTAGCCCCATGGATACGTATGGACAAAGAATGAAAGGTTGTCAGTTCTAATACACACCTCACATAGGGGTATGTGCCTGCCCATGACCTGCCATTCGACCACATTGCTTTTAATGTCTCCTTTAGACTCACAAGTTATCCTTGGGCCAGAGGCATTGTTAACGAGACAGAGGAAAACAGCCAATGTGAAGAGAAAGCCATATAGCACAGGCGGAAGCAGGCATCCCGGCTACCTGAGCTGGCCGGAAGGATCCTCTCACACCCTTTACCAAGCTCTGAGCAGAATGACAGCTCCTGGAATTCCTCCCAACCAACACTAATGACAAGTTTTTATCTGCTCCCAATATTTTCAGATCTCTTTTGTCTTGTGCCCTCTTCCTGGGAGTAATCTGAGAAATTTAGCCTGGACATTATTGCATTCAAGGCTTTCTTCTACAGTAGCATCTTTCTCCTGATCATAGCAAGAGAAAATAACTTCATAACCTACATTTTGTAGGAGGGTGAATTTCCATTCAAAGATGAAATGAAAGCTGGCAATGTGCTCTTTCTCAGGAGCAGCTCCTCACACTAAGGCAGATTTAGCCTAAAGACATCAGAAAGAGACTAGGTGTGGATTAGGGTTGTCCATGATGATAGCTTCATGACAGGAGAGATGGACCCAAGGGAAGAGCCCAGGGCAGTGACTGATGTTTATGTCCATTCTGATGAGAGAGTGAAAACGAAGACTCTGTGGGCAATGTGAGCCCACACCTAGCGTGCACATGCAGAGGAGGCAGCGTAACATGGGACTCTGTAAATTTAGAAATTCAGGGCTCTTAGATGATGGAGACACATGATAAATATTAGCTGATGACCACCTGATGACCACTTATGAATGCAATTGAATTGTTTCTAAGTGTCCCCTACAGGGACTGTGGAATCCAAAATGACCTGCTCAATATTCAGGAAAGGATTTTAAAAAAACAGAACCAAGACAATTTTGTGATGTTCCTTTTACATCACATCTCCCCCTCCCTTTTTTTCTGGCTTACAAGGACAGGAGGTGAGTTACAAACAGTTTCTGAAGGTCAGAAGATAGCTCAGTGAGCTAAGTGCCTGCTGAGGCAAGCAGAGGGACCAGGATTTGATCTCCTGTACCACTTGCTGTGCGGGCACCGGCCTGCCCCTGGTGTACTGAGCCAGCTTCTAAGATCTGCTATGGTGGCACATGCCTGTAATCCCAGTACTAGGGAGGCTGAAAGCAGGAGGAACACTAAGAATCTGAGCTGCATAGTAAGACCCTGTACCAAACACATTAAAAAAGAAAGAGCAAAAAGTAACAGTTTCTGGTAAATTCTTTTTTTTTTTTCTGGCGGAACTGGCGATTGAACTCAGGCCCTTGTGCTTGACAGGGAAGTGCTTATTCCACTGAGCCATCTCCAGCCACTCTAACAGTTTCTGAATTAAGTAGCAGAAGCATGAAGAATAAAAGCACCCTGCAATTTTCTGTTTTGGGTGGATTTGCCTCTTTTTTGATGTGAATTGTTGTTTGTCATTTTGTTGAGATGTTTTTCAAAAGAGGTTTAACTGCAGTGCAGCCTGCTTTTGAGCTGTACCATGAAAGCGTTACTTCTGCTCTTAGCAAAGCCATTAGACCACAGCAGGAGCAGGAGGCCCAGGACTTGCCCAAGGCTGACATTACCCAGCACACGCTTTAATTTTGATTCACTTTCATTTCTAGGTCTTTTCTCCCCAGGTCATAGCAGATGCACTTTTCAATGAAAGGAACTATGTATTTGAGATTTGAAGTTTTCTACTAAAACTTTGAAGGTTTATGCAATCATAATTTTTTAAGAACTCTTCAAGAAAGATGCACCAGGGAAGAATGAAAACAGACATGTTGAAGTTCGCTTTCCACAAACTTAGGCCCAGTCTGTATCTACTCAGTGAGAAAGCAAAGAAGGAAGGAAAGAAAAGAGGAAGGAATGAAATTGAGGGCAGAAGAGACAGAAGGAAGAAGGGAGAATCCAGACGACTTCCTCCATAAGTATAACTTGTCTAATAGCTGTTGAATGTTATTCTGATGTTATTTTAAGAATACAATTTCAGTTTAATTAGAACCACACTTCATGCTGGAAAGTCCACTGGAATCAGCCTTAATGCAATTTTTATTTTAAGCAGATTTAGTGCTAACATCTCAACTCATTACCCACTCTACCAGAAGAGAGTGGTTGTCCCTCCACAGCGTCCTCGTCCACCTACCTTTGCAGCCATGCTGCCTCACTATTTTGGGTGTGGGCAGGACACCTGAGCAGGATTGTGGGGAAAAATATAAGACACAGAGTTCAATTTTAATTTCTAACAAATAACAAATGTTTTTTAGTATAAGATGTCCCACATATCACATGGGACATAGTTATTCTGAACAGTTTCACCGTCTAGGGGCATCCGAATTGAGGCTGGCACCCTGTTTGTACTGGCTATCTCAGGCGGCCCACTCTTGTGCCTTATGCCCTACGTGGTGGGCTGCTGTCCAGAGCAAGTTCCAGAACCACGAATGGCCAGGCCTGTCCCCCTGACTCAGAAGGGCTCTCCCACACCAGCAAGGCCTGCCACCCTGAGGACGTCACTTTCCTTTCTACCAGTTGGTTTTTCTGCCAACTTCCTTGCCCTTTAGAGTCACCATGTGTGCAAAAGTTGCATCTCATTAACTTATATAACATCACAAACATTTATCATCTCAAATGGCTTTTCAAAAAGCTGCCATGCTTTTCATATTTTTCCATAATCTGAATTTTAAAGCGCACTTAGTACGCAGAGGTGCCTGTGTATCCCTCCCAATGTCTCTCCAACAAGCCCAGAAGCTTGTTGCTCAGCTGCAAGTGGCTGCAGAGAGCAGCTTCCACACAGCCCAGGACACATGTGGCGGTGCACCTGCCAGATGAGAAGAGAGTGGCTCTCGCCAGCGCATGTTCTTAACTTCAGTGGGAGGGGCCAGCCAGAGCACAGAGTGTAAGAGACAATCATTGTTGCTGCTTTGCTTTCTTGGTGAGAAAGAATCAGTTGATAATTTCATTGTCCGTACAAACTTTTCATTAGAAGTGACGAGAATGAAAATTTAGAAATATTTATAAATTAAAAACTACAATGTCTACAAGTACATACATATAGGCATTTACTGCTCCTGAAATCATTCTTTTGTTCAATAGACAAAAGAATGATAAGAAGTCAAGAGAGCTCCAAGTTTCCAGCTTTAAGTTGCTATAACAAAGCATTTGAGGTCATTAATTTGTTTATTTTTATTCACAGTTTTAGAGGTTTTGATTCATGTTCAGTTGGCCTTGCTGCTTTTGGAACTAGGAACCACAGTCAGATTAAGGATGCACAGAGCCATGCAAGAATAAAAGTCTAGGTCTTGGTGGAAGATCAGGTTTGGATTTCAGACAGTAACTTGGGTTAACAGGGATGCAGAGTACTGGCAGAATAGCCTATTTCTTACAAAGAGAATAAGATGATTCTCTAGAGTTTGTGATTTTCCACCCAAAAAAACATAACAAACCTGACTCACAAGTCTGCCATCGTCAGCCTGGAGACTGAATAGATTAGTAGCGTGGCATTTCCCCGGGGGCATGGCTGGAGGAAGAAGCAAACAGAGTCAAATCCTATGAGAGAAAAGCTGCCACTTAGCGTTGGGGGGACAGAAGTAGACGCCATGTGACCAAGTGAGCGCTCTAACGCTGGACCTTCCGTGCAGTGAGGCATCCATTTGGGATGATAGGATCACGGGCGAAAGCTCCTGCCAGTGTGCAGAGAGAGCCCAGGAGCTGAAAGCACTCCTGAGGCACAGCGCTGCCATCTTTTTTTTTTTTTTTCTAGGTCAAATGCAATTTTTATTTTTAGTATTTTTTTCTTTTCTTTTCTGTATGTTTTAGGGAAGAGTCTACAGGGTGTTCAGGGTCTTACTACCAAGTCAGACTCCTAGTGATTCTCCTGTTTACAGCCTCCCAAGAGCTGGGATTACGGGCGCGCAGCACTATGCAGTCTCAAGGGCCCACTCAGTGCACCCAGGGGCGGGGCTGGCACGGCAGGCCCGGAATCAAAGCCCTGGCCCCTGTGCCCGCTTGCAGGCACTTTAATCCATTCAGCTATTTGGTTAACCCACATTTTTTTATTTTCTTAAGTTTACTGGTACATCTCTGATGTACATATTAATTGCGTTCATCATAAGAAAATCGTACCTGTGCATGACATGACTTGATTCTCTTTGCCCATTTCCCTCCCTTCCTTTCAATCTCTCTTCCCCTCCTTATCACAAAGGTTTTATTTTCAGTTTTTCCTTCTTTTCTTCCTTTCCCTTCCTTCCTTTCACCCTCCCTGCTGCATACCTCTCCTTCCTATTTGAACACTGACTTCCTATTTCACAATATCTGTTATATATTTTGGTCCTTATTTGCACATTTGGTTTCTCACACCAGAGAAATAATGTGGTATTCACAGGTGTGTGCCCAATTTACCTCACTTCAGAGTACGGTCTCAAGCTGCATCCAGTTAGCCAAATGCCTTGTTTATCCTTCTTCATGGCAAAGCAGTATTTTAATGGATAGAAACCACATATTCTTTATCCATTCAACAGTTGATAGGCATTTGGGCTCTTTTTAAGATTTAGCTACTACTGTACTGCTATAAACACGGGTGTGCATGTGTTGTTCTGGTACGATGCTTTGAATTCTTCTGGGAAGATACCAACAAGGCAAATAGCTGGGTCAAATAGAACCTCTAGTTGTAGGTTTTTGAGGAATTGCCACACTGCACCAGTTGACAATTCCACCAACAGTGGGAAAAGGTTTCTTTTTTCCACAGCTCTGCTAGCATTCGTTATTGGCTGACTTCTTGATAACAGTCATTCTTTCTGGGGTGAGATGGAATCTCAATGTTGTTTTAATTTGCATTTCTCAAATGACTAATGGGGTTGAACATTTTTTCTTGTATTTTTGAAGATTTTATCCATTTCAGATGCCCATTTTTTGGATCTGACCTTTAAATTGGAGAGTGTCTTTTATTTTTAGTGCTTCATTTAGTCTAGATAATAGTCCTTTGAGGAATAGCCAACAAAAAAATATTTTCCCACTTTGTGGGTTATCTCTTACTCTGTCGGTAGTTTCTCTTGCTATACAAAAGCTTTTTAATAAAATGAGATCTCAGTTCCTGTGCAACATACACTTAGTTCATTAAGTCATTGCCTATACTAACCTTTTCCATCTTCCAGCAGATTTAGTGTTTCTGTTACAATATTTAGAACTTTGATCCATTTTGACGTCAGTTTAGTGTGTGTTAAGAGATATGGGTCTAGTTTTAATCTTTGGCATGTGGGAAGCAAGTTTTTCTAGCACCATTTGTTAAAGAGATTATCTTTCTTCAGTGAGGGTGACTGGTACATTTGTCAAAGATAAGGAGGCTAAGTATGTTTGGAGTTGCATCTTCTAATCTATTCCTTTTTTCCTCAGGCCTGTTTTTTGTTGTTTATTTATTTTTGGCCAGTACCACACTGTTTTGTTGTTTGTTTGTTTGCCTTTTTAAAACAATCACAGTAGCTTTCTAATGTACTTTTGACTCAGGGATTGTTGTGCCCTCTTCCTTGTCTTGGTTGTCCAGCATCACCTTCGCTATTCTAGATCTTTTCCGGTTCCAAATGAATTTTAGGATTGTTTTTCATAATTCCGTGAGATATGCTACTGGAAATTTAATTAGGATTGCATGAAATTTGTGTAACAGGGGCCAGGGAGGTAGCTCAGTGTAATAAGTGCTTCCCTGGCAAGCACAAGGACATGAGTTCAATTCCCGGTTCCACCAAAAAAATAAAAATAAAAGTAAATTTGTGTAACAATTTTGGAATCATTTCCACTGTATTTGTTCTTCCTATCCAAGCAAGAGCAAGGGATAATTTCCCCTTTTCTGATATCTGCTTCAATTTCCTTATTCAAAATACCATAGTTTTCATTACATAGATCTTTTAGATTTATCATTAGATTTATCATTAGATTTATTCCTAAGTATTTCATTTCTTGGATGCTATTGTGTGTGTGTGTGTGTGTGTGTGTGTGTGTGTGTGTGTGTGTGTGTGTTTGTTTTCAGTACCTGGGATAAAACTGAGGACCTTGTGCTTGCAAGGCAGATGCGTATGCCACTGAGCCATCTCCTCAATCCATTCGATGCTTTTGAGAAAGGCACTGTTTCCCTAATTTTTCTCTCAGTGAGTTTATTATTCATGTACAGGAAGGCTATTGATTTCTGAGTATTGGCTTTTATCCAGTTATGCTACTGAATATGGCTAATAAATTTAGTAGACATCTCTGTAGAGTATCATGTCATCTCCAAATAGCATAAATTTAACTTCTTCCTTTCCTATCCTTATTATTTTTATTTGTTTTTCTTGTCTAATTGTTTTAGCTAATGTTTCCAGCACTACATTGAATAACAGTGGTGACAGTAGGCATTCTTGTATTGCTCCCAATTTTTATCTATCTATCTATCTATCTATCTATCTATCTATCTATCTATCTATCTATCTATCACAGATAGATTTTATCAGGTTCAAATGAAGACCATGCATTCCAATTTTCTGTAGGATTTTTATCATGGATGGGCATTAGATTTTATCAAATGTCTTTTCTGCATCTAAGGTGATAACCATATGGTTTACGGCATTGGCTCTCTTATTATGACATATTACATTTCTTGGTTTGCATATGTTCAACTATCCCTGTATCCCTGGGATGAATCCTGTTTGGTCATAGTCTACAATCCTCTAGATGATTTGTTGCATTCTATTTGCCTAAATCTTTCTTATTGAGGATTTTTGCATCTATGTTCACTGGCGATATTGGCCTGTAGTTTTCTTTTTTGATTGGGTCCTTCTCTGATTTTGGTATCAGGGCAATGCTTGCTTCTAAGAATGAATTTGAAAGTATTGCTTCATTTTCAATTTCATGAAAAAAAATTGAGAAGTAGCAGTAATAGAGCTTTAAATTTCTTCTAAAATTCAGTACTGAATCTGTCAGCCTAGGATTCTCTTCATTGATAGGATTTATTTATGCTTTCAATTTCATTGGGTAACATTTATTTAGAATTTTTATATCATCTTGATTGTGCTTTGGTAATTTATTTTATTTATTTATTTAGTACAGGATCTCACTACATGGCTTGGACTTGCAGTGATTCTCCTGTCTAAGCCTCCCGAGCACTGGGATTACAGATATGCTGACCACCACACCTGGTTTCAGTGGCCAGCACAGCATACCTGGAGTTCCAGGGCCTGCACAGCATGCAGCACCAGGGATCAAACCCTGGTCCTTGCACTTTCCAGGCAGGCACTTAGACCACTGAGCTATCTCACCACTGAGCTTTGGTAATTTATATGAATCTAAGAATCTGTCCATTTCTTCTGTATTTTTCATCTCATTAGAACACAAGTTCTCCAAATAGATATACAAGATCTGGATTTCTGAAGGATCTGTACTAAGTTTACCTCTTTTCATTTCTAATTGAATGGATTTCAGTCTTTTCTTGCTTTTTGTTGATAAGGCTGGCTAAGGGTTTGTCAATGTTATTTAATCTTTCAAAGGACCAAACCCTTCGACTCGTTGATTCTTTGTATTATTTTCTTAGTCTGTATTACATTAATTTCTGCTCTAATCTTTAAAATTTTCTCCCTTTAATGAGCTTTGGGCTTAACTTTCTCTTCTTTTTCTAGAAGCTTTAGGTTCCACATTGTTTATTTGAGCTCATTTTGTCTTCTTGATAGGGGTATTAACTCCTATAAATTTCCATCATAGGAAATTATGTGCCATAAGTTCCAATATGTTGCATTGGTATTTAACTGAAGAAACTAATTTCTTCTTTAATTTAATCTATGACCCATTGGCTGTTCAGGAAGGTGTTATTTATTTACCATGTATGTATAAAGTTTTTGTGATGTCTTTTGTCATTGGTATCCAACTTCATTGCATTATGGCCTAATAATATGCATGGGATAATATCAATTTCTTTGCATTTACTTAAGCTTATGAGCTAGTATGTGGATTATTTTAGAGAACATCCTGTGAGCAGCTGAGAAGAACGTGTATTCTGATGTAGAATGGAGCATTCTGTACTAAGTCAATTTGCTCAAAAGATTGGTTCAATTCCAACATCGCATTGTTGATTTTTTTCTCTAGTTAATTTATTTGTGACAGTGGGATACTGAATTCCCTCATTATGACTGTATTAGTACTTATTTGATTTTTCATGCTTGTTAATATTTGTTTTATGTGTTTCAGTGCACTGCTATTTGGTGCATATATATTTATGGTTTTCTATTCCCCTTGGACTATTCGCTTTACAAGGATGTAGTGACTTTTTCTATCTCTCTTGATCAGATGGGTTGAAATCCATTCATATGTAAATAGAATAGCTATCTCTGCTTTTTTCCAGGTTCCTTTTGCATGGAGTATTGTTTTCCCTCTTTGACTTTCAGGGTATGAATTTGTTTTTAAATTAAATGTTTTTCTTATATAAAAGATCACGTTTCTTGATCCATCTGCCAGTCTGTTTCTTTTGACTGGTGAACTGAGACCATTAACATCAATGGTTATAACTGATATGTATTAACTTATTTTGTCATCTTATTTTCTTGCTGTTGGTTTGCCCCTTTCTTCCTCTGTTTAATCGCTTGCCTTACGTGTTGGATTTATTCTGTTGGGGTTCATGGAGTTGTAGTCCTTGTTATCACTTTCTAGAATGTTCTTCAGAATATTTTGAAGTGCTGGTTTGGTGTTCATGAATGTTCTGAGATGTTCCTTGTCATGGAGGTACATTATTTCTCTATCAATTTTTTTTTAATTTTTATAATTTATTTTATTTTATTTTGAAGAATAAAAACAGAAGCAAAAACAAATAGAAAAAAAGAAAAAAACAGGGTAGCATGCAACAATGTATGTGTTACAGATTTTCAAAACAGGAATAACTAACAATGGTGGGTTTATTATCTATTTTTTTCATCAAATCTGTTGCTCAAATTAACAGATATAGTTATGCAAGATCAGGGAGGCAATTGAATATTGGAGCTTGCTTTCAAGAAATCTTACTTTTTTCTTTCTCTTTTTTCCTTGACCTTTTTGTTTTATTTTATTTATCTATTTACTTTTTGGGAGCAGATACTTTATTAACTAATCAAATCATTAAAAAAGAAAAACATAATAGGTACCTTAGTTCATCCTTCTAATAAGCCTGTTGATCTGGTCTTCCCCATTTCCAACATCTCTACCTTCCACAAAATGGGTGGTCTTTTTCTCCATTCCACCTCGTGGAGATGATCACTGGAACAGCACAGGAAGTTATTTGCCTCTTTGAAGTGTATTCTAACAGTATAGATTTCATGAATCAGATCCTCCATGCAGATGATTCTATATTCACCAAGAGATCGAGCAATCAATGAATTATCTGTCAAGGCAATTGGGTACTTATTTTTACCATAGCCACACTTGTATATTAATTCATTCACTGACTTCAGGTTGGGGTGCCCTCATGCAACATTTGGCTCCACAATACTCAGCACGTTAATTGAAGTCTTGTGAGCTCAATGAAGGTACCATTGAGAATTTGGCGAAGGCGAAGAAGCTGCAACACCTTTCAGACCTTTGGGCTCACACTCTGATCTGGATGACAAATGCAGTTTGGGCTCTGCAGAGACATTGAAGTTGCCAGCTTTTCTCACCATCCTAGCCTTTCGGATCTCAGTTCTGTACATCTGTCTGTACTCCTTATGATAGTGCCTGGATTTTTCATAGATGAGCTTCTTGGCAAATTTCTTTTTCAGGTTCTTTATCTTCAACTCTGTGAAATGTCTTTGCTTTTTCTTAAGTGTTTCTGGCACAGCAAGAACCTTCCTTTTCTTCTCTTGTACAACCTCTATGGTTCCATCCAGAAAAGAGGAACTGTTTTATTTTATTTTAGAGGGAGTATAATATTTGTTTATTTATAGTATTTATTTATTTATTTTTGGTGGAACCAGGGATTGAACTCAGGACACTGCACTTGCCAGGGAAGCGCTTTATTCAAACACTGAGTCATCTCCCCGGCCCTGAGAGAGTATAATAATTGATAAGACATTAGGAACAATACACATTTAGAAGACCAAGATGAAAGGTATTCAGTCATTGGCTTTGTATTACACATTGCTGTCCTTGATGTCTCTAGCAATTCTAAAAGGTGGTTTTGCAGGGTACATCTATCTGGAATGGAGGTTGTTTTCTTTTTGAGCTTGAAATTCTTCATTACAAGCTCTCCTTCATTTCAGAATTTGTATTAAGAATCCTTCTACGATTCTGATGGTCTTTCCATTTTAGGTGATTTTGTTTCTTTTGTATTCTGTTCTTGTGTCAAATTTCTGGAACCCTATTATATGTCTTGCCATAAAGTCTTTGATCATGGCTCATTGGGATTCTATAGACCTCATGCACAGTATGTCAAATTCTTTTTCCTTGCCAGAAATTTTCTGCCACAGCATCTGTGAACAGGTCTTTTATTTCATGTGTGCCCACTTGATTTTTCATTAACTGTAATCCATCTATATCATTCATCTTTACATCATCTATCAGCTGTTGGGTTGATTTTTCATAGTACCTTGTTATTTTTAAGAAAATATTTATCTTCCTGTTTGCAATCCTGTCTTCTGTATCTGAGAATCTACCCTCATATTGACTTGGTCTTGCATACACTTTCAATGGAGTTGTTAATCTCATGGATATCTGTTTGAATCGTTTTATGAATTCCATTTCATTCCTATGTTGAACATGTATGGTTTCTGTCATTTTCCTATGCTTCACTATTTTTTTTATGTGTATCTTTTCTAGAGTCATGAAGCATATCTGTCATACAGTCACCGTCTCTGTAGTTATCTGAGAAATTATTTCTGATTTGATTTTTTTCTTAGAGCTTCATTCATTTGCTTTGTTACTTGCACTGTTACCATTTCATTAAATCTAGGTGGATAGCTTTCACACCGTTCACCTAGACTTAATCAGTCCACCTCAGTGTCCCTTTGCTTTGCCTTTGGTGAACTGGGTACCTGAGGCTACATCTTGTTTGTCTTCTCATTCTTTATATTTTGCTCTTTTTAGTTTAATTACTGGGTTGATCTTATTAATTGCCTGTCTTTATTGCTAGTATTTAGAACCTTTAAGAAATCAGTACTTCTCAGAGGTGTCTTCCTTGTGTAGCCAGCCTTTGGGTTTTAAATGTGTTGTAAAATCTTACCTCTTCAATTTATTAGGGATGACAAATTGCTGCCTATTTGGCAAATACCCAGATTCTTTTTTTTTTTTTTTTTTTTTTTGTGGAACCTGGGATTGAACTCGGGCCCTTGTGCTTTCCAGGGAAGTGCTTCTTCCACTGAGAAAAAATAACCAGATTCTGGGCCAGGTTCTGATCCTTAGGCAATCTCACTCTTGGTCTACCATGAAGAACACCTCATAGATTAAAACAATTATATCACTTTGGGTAAAGTGGTACAAACACCAATAATAGCAGCATTAAATATTGCCTAGAAAACGACAAACTGAGGTAACTATTAATTTGACACTTTCAGTAGTATGAACTAGATTTCTGGTTATATAACAAAATCTACAACAAGCCAGAAAATTATGCACAATGAATATGCCCTCAGTGTAGCAATTTTGTCCTTAAGCGAGAAAAAATAAAAGACATTAAGGGGGGAAGCTAGAGAAATAGAATAAAAGAAAGAGATCAGAAGCAAGGCTGAAGGACAAAGGACTATCATGCAAATTGGAAAATTGGTTCAGAAAACAGGAGGAAAGGAAAAGGAAGAAATAAAAATGAGAACAGAAGAGAACAACAACAAAAAGCTAGGATTCATGGTCACACTCATATAAAAACAGTCACAAACATTGAAAACAAGCAAGAGAAAGAAAGTATGGGGGGAAAAGCACACTCCAGGTTTGTCTCTGTTCCCAGGAGACAGGGTGGGCAGACAGAGTCCACAGCTGCACTGACCAATCGTCGTGGCCAGTAGCAGCTCCACAGCAGGGTACAGGAGAATCCCAGCAATCCTGCATCCCGACTTCACTGAAGTCCAAGCCGCCTCTGGCTGTGAGTCTGGAACCATGCCCACCCAGCCTGCAGCAGTCCGTGAAGCCCCTGCAGACTTGAACTCAGCTGGGAGGCACTAGTGGGAGCCAGCAGCTGCTTGGAGACCGGAGCTCAGTGGGCCTCTCTTCAGAATGGCTCCCGGCTGACTGCCTCTCCTGCAGGACATCCAAACCAGAAC